>JAQZBX010007996.1:0-31614 GCA_029593785.1 Cabassous unicinctus | reverse complement strand
TATAAGAAAATGTGCAAAAATCAGTAGCATTTCTGTACACCAATAATGAGCAATTGGAGGAGGAAATCAAGAAAAAAATCCCACTTAAAATAGAAAATAAAAATCAAATAGCTAGGAATAAATATTTAAATATATTTACATATTTTAAATAAATATGTAAACTACCTGAATGCTGAAAACTACACAACATGGTTAATGGAAATCAAAGAACTCTTAAATAAATTGGAGAAAATTCCCTGTTCATGGATAGGAAGATTAAACATCATTAAAATAGCTATCCTACACAAACTGAACTACAGATTAAAAGCAATCCCAAAAAAATTCGCCACAGCATTTTTTAATGAATATGGAAAAGCTAACTGTGAAATTTAATGGAAGGGCAAGAGGCCCCAAATAGCCAAAGATATATTGAAAAAGAAAAATGAAATCAGAAGAATTACACTACCTGACTTTAAAACATACTACAAATGTACAGTGGTCAAAACTGCATAGTATTTGCACAAGGATAGACAATCTGACCAATGGAACCATTTTGAGAATTCTGATATAGAAACCTGCATATACAGTCAAATGATATTTGACAAGGCCACCTAGCCCATTAAACTGGGAAAGTATGGCATCTTCAACAAATGGTGCTTGGAGAACTGGATATCCATATCCAAAAGAATTAGAAAGGAACACTATCTCACACCTTGTACAAAAATTAACTGAAGATGGATCCAAGATCTAAACCTAAGAGCAAAGACCATAAAGATCTTGGAAAATAATGTAGGGATGCATCTATAGGAACTTGTATTAGGAAATGGTTTCATGAAATTTACACCCAAAGCATGAGCAACGAAGAACAAATAGGTTAATGGGACCTCCTCAAAATTAAAAATTGTTCTGTCTCCAAGGATTTTGTCAAGAAAGTGAAAAGGCAGCCTACCCAATGGGGGAAAATATTTGGAAACCATATATCTGATGGGGCATAATATCCAGCATATATAAAGAAATGCTATACTTTGAAAATAAAAAGACAAACAATCTATTTGATAACTGGGCAAGTGGCTTGAATAGACACTTCTCCAAAAAAACACAAGTGGCTAAAAAAGCAAAGGAAAAGATGCTCAACATTCCAGCTATTAGGGAAATGGAAATAAAAACCGCAATGAGATATCATCTTACACACATTAGACTGGTGGTTATTAAAAAAAACAAAGGACTACAAGTCTTGTAGAGAATATGGAGAATTGGCAGCCTTCATCCCTTGCTGGTGGGTATGTAGAATGGTCCAGCCATTGTATTGGACAGTTTAATGGTTCCTCAGAAAGTTAATTATAGAATTGCCATCTGATCCAGCAATTCCATTGCTGGTTATACACCCAGAAGAACTGAAAGCAAGGACATGAACAGATATATTCACACAAATGTTCATAGTGGCATTAATCAATATTGCCAAAAGTTGGAATCAACCCAAATGCCCATCAACAGATCAATGGATACACAAATTCTGGTATATGCATACAATGGAATATTACGCAGCTGTAAGAAGCAATGCAGTATCACCACAATGGATAATATGGATGAAGTTTGAAGACCTTAAGTTGAGTGAAGCAAGCCAGGCACTGAAGGACAAATATCACGTGAGCTCATTGATATGAATTAATTAAATTGAACAGACTCACAGAGCTAGAATCTGAAAGATAGGTTTACAGGGGTAGAAAAAGAGAAGAAGGTTGTGAGCCATGCCCATTTCGGCAAAATCTATGATAAGGAGGAAGTGTGTAACTGTGAAGTGGAGGATCATGACAGTGGTGCAGAGACACTTTTAGGTTGATGGTACTGGTTTGTCAAGGAGGCAGGGTGGGGAGGTTGGGTTGGACTGTCCATGGAACTGGGGAAGGGTTGGGATAGGGAGCAGGTGAACACTGGGCATTGGTGGGCATGTAGTTAAAATGACAACTTTGTGAATGTTCTTTTGGCAACAAGGCAGAGAAGGGTTAATGGTTTAGGATATTGGATATGGGGGATAATAAGGGACAGGGCACACCTAAGGCAGGTCTCTAGGGAGTGTATGAGTGTTCATTTTGTCATAATGGGTTGTATCAACGGGTGGAGACCCACCTAATGAGCGGGAAGGTTTTGGACTCCCATCCTGTGGAGTCCTGCTATGATTTCAAATAGAGGGGCAAGAGTCTCCCGAGAGCAAAGGCAGTGCCTAATAGGGGAGGACAGATTAGTATGTCAAGTTTTCAATATTTTTGCTGGTAACTATGAATCTTGTTCTTCAAGGAGTGAAGCCAGTTGGTTGCTGTGGTCCCAAGGGGAAGAGGAGGGAGGAATAGAATAGATGGAACATGGGGTGAGATCTTCATGATCTTGCAATGTGAATTTAGGCCATGGTAAATTTCATCAAAATTTATAAAAGTGTATGGTCCAAAAT
Organism: Cabassous unicinctus; assembly: GCA_029593785.1. Taxonomy (NCBI): domain Eukaryota; kingdom Metazoa; phylum Chordata; class Mammalia; order Cingulata; family Chlamyphoridae; genus Cabassous; species Cabassous unicinctus. The sequence goes on along the minus strand of JAQZBX010007996.1, from coordinate 29,189 downwards.
GAAAACCATTTACCATGGTTTGTAACTATGTTTCAATATTTGTACATCAATTTGTAACAAATGTACCATCCACATATAAAATATTATTAATAGGAAAAAGGAGAAAAAGGAGAGGATGTTGGGTATATGGGAATCCCCTATATTCTGTATGTGACTTTTCTGTAATCTAAAACTTCTTTGAAGACAAAATGAAAAAAGCAAGACACTGAGGGAATAAACAGAAGAAAATATCACTACATACAAGACAATGAATCTTACAGTTATGAAAGACATAATACCAAAAATTATTTATTTTTTTTTCATTTTTTTATCTTTCCAAATCTATTTTTTAATTTTTTAATTTTTTTGTATTTTATTTCTTATTTTTAAAATTATCATTATTTCATTTTCTTGTTAATTGAATCAGGCTATTTTGTTGGCTTCATTTTTTAAGAAGTTTTGCATCACAGAATGGTTACACTGTGGCAGGGGAGAATCATTTTTGTGGGGTGTCAGTGATGGGAGATACATTGAAGGAGGGTCACCTGGGCATACATATAAGGCATATAAATATGTTCAATGTTCATGGGGCATAGTCACAGGTGGGTGGATATTGACACAATACCCAAAAGAATATCTAATTCCCAATATAGGGAGCTCTGCCACATTCTCTAGTGGAACAGAAAGAACCCCCTGAGTACAAAGGCAATGACTAGTGAAGGAGGATGGTCCATTCATGGGCACTTAATATAGATGACTTTCCTTTGAACCTTTACTCTTGAAATTGAAACTTAACCTAGTATTATAGGGTACCTAAGAGTTACCTCCTGAGAGCATCCTTGTTGCTCAAATGTAGTCACTCTCTAAGCTGAACTCAAAATATAAATGCATTTCTTTCCCCCAGCATGGGACATGACACTTGGGAATGAGCCTCCTTGGCACTGAGGGATTTTTACCAAGCACCAACTAGCAATGCAACTGGAAAAAGACCTGACAAAAAGGTGGAAATGGTAAAGACACATGAGTTTATATGGCTAAAGACTTCAAAGTGAGTGGGGAGGTCATTCCAGATATTAGGCTTATACTTGTCTCAAAACTATTTCATTGACTGCCAAAGGAAATACTACCTCAAATAGTGGGTCTTCTGAGGGATCTGGAAACAGTCAGACAATTTAGTCAGGGTAAATAGCTCAGGAGTTGGATGCCTTGCCAGTGTGCCCTACTTTGGAATTCATGCTTTCCCATGTGACAGATTTGGACTCAGTTGTGGTTTCCCTAAACATGGTTTTTCTGACCCTTCTATTTGAACCTATAATTTGTACTAGAGTGGATAGCTGTACCTACAAGAGACTAAAATATTTGGACTCTCATGTGCCAGCTGGGCCCTGAATCTCAACGAAGTTGCAACACCTACTCTCCAGTTCATTGGACACACCCAGGAGAACTAACAAGGAGATGATAATGGATGACAAGCATCCCAAGGAACTGAGAGAGCCTACAACTGCAGGCAAGAGAGTCCCTTTCATTTATCCCATGGGATCGAAGCCCCCTCTCATTTAGAGGTAGAGTGGGTATCACCAGCCCAGAATCCTCAGGATTGGGGAATGAACTATGGACTAAAGTAGATTTACTGGTATTCTACTACAGACTTATTGTGATTCTAGCAATGGAAGAAACTATATCATTGATATAGAGACAGTGGCCACTGGAGGTTCTGAAGGCAGGGAGAAGGAAAAACACCTGAAATATGGGGACGTTTTTGGGTTGGAAATTGTCCTGAATTAAACTACAATGACAGATACAAGCCATTACATATCTTGCCATAACATATAAAATTGTGTTGGAGAGAGTGTAAACTACAATATAAACTGTAGTCCATGCTTATTGGCAATGTTCCATGAATATACCATACTATTGGGAAAATGTGGGAGGTGTTTGGAGCGGGGTATATGGGAGTCATCTATATATTTATGTAACATTTATATAATCAATAATATTTTATTTAAATCATAAAATAGGCAATAATTTAAACTGACACTTCACCAAGGACGATATATGACAAAGAAGCAAACCAAAAGGTCCTCAACCACATTAGTTATTAAGTATATGCAAACTGTAATCACAAGTTTTAAAGGTATTAACACTACACCCCTACTACATTTCTACGAGTGTAAAGACTGATCATATGAATGATGTGGATGAACTTTACACTTGTCTACTACTTGTAGGAATGTGTAACCATTCAGCAACTTTGAAAACCTGTTTGGCAGTTTTGAAAATATTTGAAAATATACCGTCCAAGTGCCAGCCATTCCATTCCTAGGTACTTACCCAATACAAATGAAAGCACATGTCATTGGAGACTTCTACATGAATATTTATAGCAGATTTATTTATAATTAGCGTCAAAATTGAATTGACAAAATATCTACCAACAGGTAATAAATTATGGTATAAACATACTTTGGATTTTATTCCAGAATTGAAAAGAAATAAACTAAATCCTGGAAAATAAACCTGATTGACTCACAAAAGAGTATTCTGAGAGAAATAAGCCAAGTGAAAATAAGTACATTTATTTAAAATTCCAAATATAGCAAACTAATCTATAGTAAACAAACAGATATCCCTGCTTTTCAGTGAATGACAAAATTGGAGGATGGTTAGGTAGGAAATATCAAAACGAGCACAAGCAAATTCTTAGGAACCATTGATATGTTCATTGTTTTGTTTGGGGTAATATCTCTATTGGCTATACATATGTCAAATTTTGACAAAATGTGGGATTTGTATATGTGCGGTTTATTATTGAATTATATCAATAATAATTCAGTAATGTAAAAACAAAAAGTCAAAAAATTGATAGATCTGAATTTATAAAGCCATTAACCATATATCAAAAAAAGGCATACTTTTAAAGACTAACTATAATGGTAAAATATAGAATAAGTATAATTATAAGAAGAAAGTATGGAAAGAATTAAAAAGAATGTACTCTAATGACTCAATTACAGCAGTAAAATTTTTTAATAAACTAACCTTATGGTTATTTTATAACAGTATATAAGATTTCTAAAAATAATTACTAGTTTCATTTTTAACAATTATTCTCACACATGTTGAAAATATAACTATAAAGATGTTTTGATAGAATGACTGATAACTATGGAAACTGAAAGAATATTAAAAATTGAATTGAGACGTTGGTAAATAAATATCAACATCTTCATACATCCATCTTGATTAATAATGTTAAATTGGAAAGATCAGAATTTTATATAATGAATTAAGATGTGTTTAAAGATATGAAAACATATTTTCCCCATCCAATTATGATATAATGTTGTAAATTTTTCATGAATTTGTGAATACTTCCTTTAATTTAATGTGTGTGTTTAGAGAGGAAAAATCTGGAAGGATAAGTTCTTCAATGTAAGCAGTAGTCTCATATAATCCTATAAACTGTCTCTGCTTATCTGAGTGAAAATAACCAATGTTAATAAAAAATTCATACACTATACTAAAGGATTATATTTATAAAATAAAGGATTTAATCTCACAAATGCTTAGCAGATGTGAGAGTTTTAAAAACATGAGCAATGTTACTGAGTAACAGATTTGTCCTCCTGACCTGAGTCTGATGCAGATGTATCCTCCCCTGTCTCCAAGGATACAGTCCCCACTGAAGCCCGTGTTCCTGGTTTTTTGGCAAATTACCATTATTCTAAAATTTCATTAATGATTCTTCAATGTTTCTCACCAAGGAACATTTTATTCATTTAGTGGCATATACAGCAATATTTAAAAATTCATGTTCCAAGCGGTAAAGCAATTCAGTCTGTCCTGGTTCTTTAGAATATCATCTCTTCCACCTTTGAATAAATTTCCTAACATTCCTGACTTTAAAGGAAATTATTTTCTTTTCAATGATGGAGAGAGTAATAAAATGTTGGGGACTTATAATAGTGCTAAGCCTATTCTCAGGTAGTCTGTCAGATTTATTAAAGATCACAATCTCAGGGAGATGTATGCGTTCTAAGATATGCCAGTAAAGGTGAAGATATAAATGTACTCATCAGAATATAATTTCAACATTACGTTCTTAATGTTGTCATGTTTAAACAACTAACAGAAGCTCTGATTTACTAACTAATGAGTAAGCATGATGAAATTTTCTTGGATTGAAATTCCCTATGCAGGATTTGCTCATAATTTGCTTCTGAGGAGAAAATGGCTTTCAGCAATAATTTTTATATTTTGCAATGTAATGAATATATATTTATTTATGATATATATTTTTTAGAATTTCTCTAGTAGAAAAATGTCAGTATTTAGGAGGGTTTTATGCATGAGACAATAATATATCCACACCTAACTTAATATAAGAAATATCCAAGAATACTTGGGCTATATATTTAGCATCAAATTATAATTAATAAACTATTTCTGTAAGTACAGAGGTCTATAGGCATGTCCTTTATTCTCAACCTCCAAAATGGATAATATACTGAATGAAGTGACAGCAGCTCATTAAAGAACTCTGTGTTCATTGGACCATTTGATTGCAAGTGAGAAGACATAGATATCTGTAAATTATGCTTTATAGTTTTATTAACTTTTATTGGATAAAATCTTGTAATATCATGGGGGAAAATGATATAGTTTGAGGATGAAATTATGTTCCATCTTTGAAGTCTAAGTAAGGTTTCACAGTGATGTATGCCTTAACTGAGATATTAGGAGAAGGATGGAAGGCAGGTAGGTGAGCTGCTACATAAAAGCTCTTCTACATCTTGCTATAAATAGTTGATAGCTGTTGAATAATAGACCAAATTCCCTAGGGGAGTTCTAACTTACAGGAAAACTATGGCCTCAGTCAGTGCTTCTTCCCTAGTTTGGTAACTCAGTGAAATTTACAAATACTCACAGCCAAGTCAGTCCACACTCAACAAGAATCTGAACACAGTACGTTAAACAATAAAGTGAAATTTCTCATAAAACAATTAAATCGGGTACAATGGAGAAAGATTTCTGTACTGTTATGTCAAAAAAAAAAACCAGGCTTTGCAATATAGATTGCATATTGGAAATATTGGGATCCCGTCTGGTATAATTAATGGTTGACCTGAAAAATATCTGTGGAGCAACCTAAACACAAAAAGAAAGGATTCTTGACTTCCGCATTAACTCTGTTATATTAGGCACAAAGGTATCATGAAATAAAAGTAATTTATTTAATGGAACATCAAAGAAAATAGAAGACATTCATCTCTTTGGTCAGAAGTAAAGTTTACATGCATATTTGTGAAATTAGACATATTCAGAAAAAACATGGATATATTAGGAGCAGCAGAAGAGGTTGGGGTCATTAAGGGGAATTAAAAACACTCACCCAAGAATCAAACAAAAATATTGTTTTTGATCAGACACTTCAAGTTTTACTTAGAGTTTATATAGGGAAACTAAGTTATCTGTTAATTTTTAGCAGCATTTTTAATAATAGAACGTGTTAAGAAAAGACATGAAATCAACGGTGAACTTTTAAATTTAACTTGTGATTAGGGAATCATTCTTGAGAGCCAAAGGAATTGGTGCTACTCATAGAATTACATGTAACCTGTGACATATTGTATTCACAAGTTAAAATTCTAAGCAGACAGTGGAAGTAAATCAATTTTTAAAAAATGTAATGGCAAATAAAGTACTGAATATGTTAAAATGTAGGACAGTTCGAATAACGAATAAGAAAACGTCTCTGAATATCACATGCAACTTGAACAGAAGTCAGCAGTCAGTGATGAGAAACGGCACAATAACAACATTCATTCTGCTGGGACTGACAGTTGACCCTCAGCTACGGGTTCTGCTTTTTATATTTCTACTTCTCACCTACCTGTTGAGTGTAACTGGGAAACTGACCATCATTACACTTACCTTTGTGGATTCCCATCTGAAAACACCCATGTACATTTTCTTACAAAATTTCTCCTTCTTAGAGGTCTCCTTCACATCTGCTTGTATTCCTAGATTTTTACATAACATAGCTACTGGTGACAAGGTCATTACCTATAATTCTTCTGTCATCCAGGTGTTTCTTACTCACCTCTTTGCAGTGTCAGAATTTTATCTCTTTGCTGCTATGTCCTATGACTGCTATGTGGCCATCTGCAAACCCTGACACTGCGAGACAATCATGAGCCAAAGTGTCTGCAATTGTCTCATAATCTGCTGTTGGACAGCGGGTTTGTGTGTAATAATCCCCCCATTTAATCTGCTTTTAGAACTGGAATTTTGTGACTCTAACATCATTGACCATTTTTTCTGTGATGCATTTCCCCTGGTGAAAATAGCATGCTCAGACACATGGCTCCTGAAAAAGACAGTGACAATCTGTGTTGTGTTGATCCTGATTATGACTCTGACTTGCGTAGTTCTGTCTTATGCTTACATCATCAGAACAATTTTTAGATTCTCCTCAGTCCAGCAAAGGAAGCCTTTTTGACCAGTTCTTCCCACATGATTGTGGTTTCCATCACCTATGGCACATGCATTTCCATCTATATGAACCCTACAGCAAAGGAAGAATTGACCACTAATGAAGTGGTTGCACTGCTCATTTCTTCTATTTCATCTATATTGAACCCCCTTATTTAAACATTGCAGAACAATCAAGTTAAGAATGCCTTTAAGGACTCAATCAAAAGGATAGAAATGCTCTCTACTAAGTATCAAAAATCGTATGTAAAGGAACATTTCAAAAGAAAAGATATATTTTTATCCTTTATGGTCCTGGGAAGTTTTACTTATTGTTTATGTACTTGTTTCTGTTTAGTTTTAATAGTAGTGTTCCATTACTTTTCTCAACACTTCTGTAAAATAGTTTCTCTTGAACACTCCAAACCAATCCTGCATACTCACTTTTCATACAAATAGTTGATAATGTTTTACATCTCATTGAGAAAATTCAATACATTTCTTAAAAAACAGAGTTTGTATTGAAATTAGCTCCATAATATTATAATTTTATGTAAAGTCATTATTTGGTCAATTATACGGCAGTGTCTCTCGAAGCACTACTCATTTATGCATCACAATTATATCTAAATACATGAAATTAGAGAAATTTTAAATAAAAACTCCATAAAAAAAGAAATAAGGCTAATTTAAAAATACAAACAATAATTTAGAAATAATGGCACTTAAAAATTTAGAATTTTGAGGATTAAGTTAACCTTGAAATACAGCTTGTAAAACACATAGAAATGTTGCATAAAATTTAGTTAAGATTCTCTTGAATCTATAGCTGAAAACACTGAAAATTTGTAAATAAGTAGTCAGAAAGATGCAACTTAAGTAGAGCAATGAACTATAAAATGACTTGTGTGTGCTCAGGAGAACTTGGCGAGCGGATGGGAGCAGGTGTTTGCACTATGAATCCAAAGGATTTATGCACAAAATCTCAGAATCTATAAGGTGGCAGCAAATGGAATGATGGAAAAGAATAAAGTCAGAACTAGCAAATCATTGCACACTCAATTGAAGCTTGAATCATAAAATATGCACATTTCCATAGAGTAGAATTTTCAGAAAAAATTGTCTGCCATGTATTAGGTATGTTTGATGCCCTGTACCTATTTTTAACACAAATTAAGCCTGTATAGCCCCAGTTCTCTCATAATAATCTAAATAGTTAAGTATAAAGAATTTAGGAGCCCACACCAATATAATTCCTAGGAAATTAAGTTATTCCCATTTAGTTACCTAATTACTGACCTGAAAGCAATGAGATACAGTCACTGCATTATAAATTATTTGAAGAACTGAAAAACTGTTTTCAAAAGCAATTCTGGGGGAGTAGGTATAGCTCAGTGGTTGAGTGCCTACTTCACAAGTAGGAGGTCCTGGATTAAACCTCTGGTACCTCCTAAAAAAAATAATTCTGTTATCTCTAATGTAATAATTTTTGTCAAATTGTCAACTATAACAATAAATTATTATTATCGTATTAAATGTGAAAAAATTAAAAATAATAATAATAGTAAATTCAAATTGAAATTACTGGTAGAAAATAACATCAATTATATAAGTTAAAGAATTAAAAAAACAGGTTTTGGAAAGTCATATAGCATTAAAAAAAAAATCACACCACAATGAATGTGAATGTGTAGAAAAGAGATAAATATTCAATAATCCATTGGAAGTTCTTGAAACTGCACTAAAATATAAGAAAACATTCAGAATAAATAATGGAATGAGCAAATGAATTTATTACATATTAGTGACTATTTATTTTAAATTTTTAGCACCATCCTTTTACTGAAGTAGAGATAAAATGTACAATGGATGACAATGAGTATTGCTCAAGTTTAACAATATTTTTATTAGTAAAAATAATTGTAGCTTTTTAAATTGATGGTGTCTTAACATAGATGAATAGTGGCATATCTATTGTTTTCCATCATGATTCTTACATATCCTGAAAACTCAAGAAATTCTAATATGAAAGTAGCAGAATTAAGAAGAAAATTTAGCATTCAAAATGAATAGATGGAAATAACTTAAAAATCAATAAACTATTTTTATAATATCATAATCACCAGAAGGCCATGAACAAATATTATTTCAGTGATAATACTTACAAAAATGTAATTGTCTAGATAATAAATTTAACATGAAATACACAGGGTAACTGTAAATAAAATGGAAAAAAAACGGTAGTATATATTTTGAGTGAAAGTAAGGCACTGAGTATTCTTGAGAATTTTTAATTTCAGCATTTGTATATACAGATATATTTATGTATTGTGAAAATGTTCATTCATTTATTAATAATTTATTTGTATATAGTCAACAAGCATGCAGAATTTTAAGGCAAGGCTGTTTTCAAAGAGGGTGATACGTGGCAGGAATCAATCAGAGATAAAATGGGGAATAATATTTTTTAAAAATCAGATATTTTTTGATGATCCCATTTTTATGTGAAGGTTTATATATAAAGATGTATAAATATTCTTATATACATATATATATGTATAAATAGTGGAAAATAAACATTTTTTCAAGGATCTCAATTTACTACATGAGAGGACCATCAAGTATCTACTGCTAAGTGAAGTAAAAAGTTGACTTTCAGGTTGTGTCATTAATTATGACAATATCACAGTGAAAATAAGCAAAAACTACAAAAAAGGAAACCTCTATGAAGTACAAATATTTGTTTTAGCAGGGACACTGATGTGATAACGTACAGACCATGCTGTGTGTTATTCACTGTAAGAATATTTAAAGAAAAATGATAGCCTTATATTAGTTTCACACATTGCAACAATAATGACCATTCAACCATACATGTTTTCAAAATCATGAAATATTTATTTTAGGAATTGTTGTAAAACCAAGACACAAAGACATTACTTTAAAATTTTATCAGTAAGAAAATGTATGCACAATATATTCATTTTATGAGATGCTCTTTTGCATTTAAAATGAATAAATAAGAATTTTATATTTAGAAAACCTCATTGTTACTTGCACATTTGGCAAGAGTATGTCTTATATGTGCTATTCTACCTAACTCTTCCTGAAATGTGCAAAATCAATAAAAGAATGAACTTCTAACACTTAAAATAAAAAGTACAATAAAAATCAATGTAAGTTAGTTCTCTAATTCACTCCAAGAGTGAGCAATGTTGCCTAATTTAACTTATCAATTCATGCCTATACACATATTCCATATACTTCATCTTATCAATTATTATCTTATTGGTGCTCCAATTGTCTTATTTGAACAAAATAAGTCCTTTTGACAAAAAATTAGTGGAATTTCTTATCTCCATGATTGTTTAGTATGAAAAAACTATCCAAGCTTCTTATACACAACTGTGGTAGATAGACTAAAGCCATCCCAAATATGCCCAAGTACTTATCTCCAGAATTTGTGAATATGCAATCTTAAAGCACAAAAGGAACTTTACAAATGTGCTTAAATTAAGGATCTAGAGATGATTATCCTGGATTATCTAGGTGGACCAACATAATCTCAAAGTTCCTTAGCAGGGAAAGATAGAGTAAGAGAGGGAGATGCTATGAAATAAGCCAAGGTCAGAAAGCAACCACTAGCCAAGGAATGCTTGCAGGCTTTTGAACCTGGGAAAGGCAGTGAAACAGATTCTCCCTTTTGGAAAAAATCATAGATACATGGTCAGGAGCCATGTCCAGGTCCTCACCTAGACCCTCGCTCTTTTTCTATTGTATGCTGATGTGTCAGTCTCTTCCATTCTGCAGCAACAGTGATACTAGGTATAATGGAAAGGACTGAGCATTCTTCAAAAGGGATCCTGGGAAAAATAAGCTCCAGATGCTTATTAGGGAGTGAACTCTCAGTGGCAGGGTCTCCTCCCACTGGGGTATATAAATAATCTACACTCAAACAGTATAGCATCTCTCTTCTCCAACTCTAAGTTGGGTAAGACATTCACTGACCCTGACACAAGCAGTTGGTTTCCAGAGTTGACCAAACACAATGGGATCTTTTCAACTGCTCTTTTGAACACATTGTGTTGTGTAAGTAATTAAATGGTAATTTGTGGGAAGTTTCTATGGTACCAAAGTCTGAAGTCTCACAATACACTGTTCCCAAATTGAAGGGTGGTTGGGCATATTGCTGAATCCATGTATAACCTCCATTCCTGCCACCTTGACTCCTTGTCTGTGAGTCCATTGGACAATAGCAGGTGTGGTTGTAAAAAGAGGCTGACTAGACTCCTTAGAATGGCCCATCCTATTCTTTGATTATAAAAATCTTCACATGGTAAGGTCACACTTTGGTGAGCATTTACATGGGACACACAGATCTTTAGTTTTTTCCCATTCAGAAAGGTCAGTACTATCCATGTGCCTCTCTCCCAGAACTCCTTGTAACCAATTTTCTAATCATGTTCTTTCCACCTCCCTAACTATCCAGCCAAAGAGTTGATGACAACTCACGTATTACTAATCAATCACATGTCTGATCATTTCTGCTTGAAAGCAAAATGAACAAACAGGGGCACTCCTTGAAGTTCTGCCACTGGGAAGATAACCTTTCACCACTCTCTTTCAGAGACATCCAAGAAAAGGGCTGTAGAGATTTCAAGTAGTGCCTGTACATTTTGCAAAGCAGCCTTTAAATCATGCCCGGTTTTCTCTTCCTTAGTCAACTAATCATAGAGAAGTATGCAAGAGACCATTGATGTGGGCTGGATGTGAGAAGATAATAGGCAGGGGTAAGGCCCATCGGCATTTGGGCCAAGGTTCACGTAACTTACTAGAGAATTCAGTGCCTGCTTAAACCTCTCTTTATATATAATTTCCAACTGATAATGGAGGTTTGCTGTGATGCTCAATTTTGGTGTGATGAGTCAGACAACTCAACGTTCATGATGGAAGGTTCAGTTCTAGGGTATTTGGTGGCTAATAGTTAAGTGTTCAGTCTCAGTAAGCTAAGACCCAATAGCAAGCCAAAGCTGTTTCTCAAAAGGAAAGTATATAGCTACAGTGGATTCAGGGCTTTGCTCCAAAAATACTATGGTCTGTGCTGGGATTCACTTATGGGGATCCGCAAATTTTCAAAAGAGCATATAGGTCTAGCAATTAGTCTGAACATATGCAAAAAGCTTTGTACAAGGATTCCTCTTAAATAGTTTACATAAGTGTGAAAAATGTCAAAGGAACTAAAAAGATTTGTTGGGGATAAAAAAATTGATTGATAAACATAGAACTATATTTTAAAATGGTCAAATATTGGGAAGAGCCTACATTTACAATAAATTTTAGTTTAAACACTGATTTTACTTTAATTTACTGGACTGTGTGTAAATGGAATTAATATGAGAAATAGCCATAATTATTGAGAAAGAGAGATTCACACATCTCTAATATTAAAATAACATCTGAGAATATTTATCTCTCAATATATAAGTCCTTTTTTTTAGTTTAATGTTCATGCATATGTAAATGTTACATGTGCCATACATGGGTATATTTGCAGGAAGAAAGTATGGAAGGATATGCTCAAAAATAATAGATTTTATTGCTACTTATAAAAATTATTTTCTTTTTTATTTGGCAATGTGTACTTCTGTGTTTGTTCATTTGATCAACTCTCATACCAACATATAATTTTTCATTTTATTAAAAATTGATAAAGGAGAGAAAGGAGAAGCATGACCATGTAATTATTTTACACCTTAGAAATTATAAAAGTAAGTGATGTGGGATTTTTAAAATTGAATTCTTATGGTTTTCCAACCTGTCTATTATATGCTTTGGTTTCTATTTCTCATCTCTCTAGGCCATATCCCCACTGTTAGTAGATTAGGGTTGATTTTTTTCTCCCCAAGTTCATTACACAAATCATCCATCACTAAATATTGAACCAGGGTCATCAAGGGACCCTTTTGTTTATTAACTTGGTCACAGATTTGACAAATAAAAGAAATAGCACATTTGAAACTGCAAAACCTTCCCTCTGAACAAAGAGAAGTCAGAAAACCAAGTCTTTTAAACCTAGAAGGAGTTCCATTTAAAGCACTTGATGTATTTGGAAGAAGATAGGAAATAAAACTCATCCAAGGCTGCTGTAACTGTTCACATAGATTCAAACAAAGGAACTAGAAATGTTTATGTAGATTTTCAATATGACACTAATTTTCAAATTGATAAATGTATGGATTATTCTAGTTAAATAACTTATAGAGGGAGGCTATGATTAACTGCCATAATTGTAAATTTGATGAGTTGTGTTATATGGGTTATATCTTCCTTTTTAAGAGTAGGTGATATTTGTGTATCATAAATGGCTCTTTCTTGACTGTATAAAACTGAGATGTGGGTATTAATACGGTTAAAAGGAGATGTCAGTTTTAATTGTGCATTACTCATATAGTCTGTATTCCTTAGTATGATAATTTTATGCAGTGATAAAATTACTGAAGGCAGTATAACTTGAGGGATATTAAGAAGAAGCAACTTCTTCTTAGTATAACTTGAGGGATATTAAGAAGAAGCCCTACAAAAAAAAACATACAATGTACACTTTGGCTCATGTCACATAATCTCATTAGAAATCAAAATTAAAAGATCTCCCTATTGCAATATAAAAATTTATCAGTCAATAATAACTTACATCAATTCATTACTTAGCACGTGATTTTTAATGTCAGATTTCTCCCATAGTTACATTCTTAATGACTAGAAAAATATGAAATGTTAGAACTGAATACTACTCAAAAGTCGAGAGGGCTGTATTAGTTACATCAGAGAAGCACAGATGTCTGTCTTTTAAGAAAAAGCAAATTGAGGGAAAGAGGTGCACTGCAAAAATGGTCATTTATGCATCTCCAGATGGTCTGTTTAAAGGTCAGGTGTGGTTCTACCTTACAAAGGAGCAATCCAGCTCTCAGGCAAATCATGAGAAAGTCCATGTGCTTTCTCTATAATAGTGACTGAATTCCTGAGATTTTATAAATGGACACAGGATCAGAACTGACCCTCCCTCCTATCAGGAGGAAGGAAATATGATAAAGTAATAGAGTGATTGGAGATGGAATCATGAACCACTCAAAACATGCTCAAGTCTTATTCAGAATTCCCATTGTCAATCCATTTGTTTTTGTGTGTTTTTTTAATTTTTAAAAATAATAAGCTTGATTTTTAGAGCAGTTTTAAGGTTACAGAAAAATTGCAAAGAGAATACACAGAACACCCATGTTCTCCCCGCCTTCCCCTACATATCCTATTATCGACATCTTGCATTAATGTGTTGCATTTGCTACAACTGATGAATCAATATTAGTATATAATTAGTAACTGAAATCCACAGTTTACATTTGAGTCACCTTTTGCATATGGGTTTTGGCTAGCTTTTTAAAGAAGCAGTTTTAATGATTTGTTTTCACATACCATGCATTCCTTCCAAAGTGGGTATGCTCTCACACAAACCACAAAGAAGTCCACGCCCTTTCTCTGTAACAGGGACTGAATTCCTGAGTAATACAGGATCAGAATTGACCGTCCCCACATCAGCAGGAAGGAAATATTTTAAAGAAATAGAGTGGTTGGGGATTAAATCATGAACCCCACAAAACATGTGTAAGTCTTATTCAGAGTTCCCATTGTCAATCCATTCGTAAATAAGACCTTTGAAAATGTTGTTACTAGTTTAAGTGTGGAGTCATTTGTGAACAGGATCTTCAAAGGTCTTTATTAGATGAGACCAAATTGAATCAGGGTGGGTCTTAATCACTGCAGTCCTTATAAGGCAGAGGAATTTCAGACACAGTTAGTCAGAAGAAGCCAGAAGAAGCCGAAGAACGAAGCATCACTATGTAATAGAGGCAGAGCTGCAAGCCAAGGAGCCCCAGGGATTGCAGCATGGCAGCCTAAGAACGCTGCAGGCTCTGGGAGAAAGCATGGCCTGTTGAAGTTTGATTTTGTATTCTAGCACCCAAAACCCTGAGACAATAAAATCCTGTTGGTAATTCAACTCATGTGTGGTATTTACCACAGCAGCCCTGGCAGAATAGGACAATAGTAAAAATTATCAGAAAAGTTTCTTTTTGGGAAGCAGTAATTCCATTTTTAAAATGTTTGGATATTGGTGTAGTATTTAGTTTATGTTCACTGAGGGGAAAAAAATCTATCAAGAAAATATTGCCACTAATTTAGAATTTCATAGTAGCTGATTTATGGTTTCTCTATATACTGAGCAATGCACAGGGGAGGCAAAAGCAGCAGCGATGAAAATAAAACTATTCATCTTGGCAAATTGGCAAAGAAATGAAGCCAAATATCACTTTTGGCAAGAACGTAGATAGTGGATATAATCAGAACTCAGCTTCTGTGTGCTAAATCTTACTTCACTTTAAGTTTTTCTTCAAAAAAAAAAGTAGTCACAATGTTCAACTTATAGACAAAGCAAATTGAATAAATTCCCAATCCAGCAGTGTTTAAATACATCCTGAAAAAACAAATAATATATCTCTATTGGGAAAATTTTATTTGATTTTTGCCAGTAAGTGTTTCTTGGGTATCGTATACAAATCTCAAACTCTGTGAGTTATGGATGCTATTCCATTAGACTTAAGAAGGGAGTAAGAATTACATCCTATGATATTCTTCCAGCCCATATATCAGAGGTTCATTAAGTGCCCAGAAGAATATATGTTTAAAATGTTCAAAAAAGCAATGAACAAGTCTTTGCATCACAAGTAGAATGTGGGTTTCAGGAACATAGATTAGTAATTAAAAAAACACAGTATGAGAGGAAAGATTATTCCAGAAATATAATCCATGGCAAATGAGTAGTTTAATAATGAGAGAAACCTATTAGTTAGCTTATTTTATAAAAGCATTCAGAGGAAAAGGATGCAGATAGAAAATTTTTGAGGGGTATGGTTGACTATGTTCCTGAGATTCGGAAAAGCAACAATTTTTGGAGATTAAGCAATTAGAAGTTCAAGAAAATATTTATGAGAGTGTATTTTCACATCTCCTAAAGAAATATGTGAAAAGTAAACATAATAGGACCATAAGAAAATACACATTCAGTAAATAGAAATTAAAAAGGTGAGAGGAAATGTTTGTTTGGTGTTGAGATAAGGGATGGGAAACTGTGTGTGGTAAAAAAGTTCACATATGGGAGCCAATGGAACTCAAGTGGTTGAGCACCTCGTTCCCACATACAACATCCCAGGTTCAATCCCCAGTACCACCTGAAAAAAAAGGACACATTCCACAAAGATGTTTTCTAATATGTTGAAACACAAATTGATAAATTTTGTTCAGACCAACTCAACTAGTACCCATGCTAGAATTACCTCTACCCATGGTACCTAAAAAAATTTTGGGACAATATGTCTTTTATAATTATGTCTCTCTGGGAAAATCTTACTCACTTATAATAGCTTTAATAATGGCCTCCTAATCTCTTGAACCTAATTCCTGTTAATATGTTACCTTAAATGGTAAAATGAACTTGGCAGATGTGATGAAGTTATGGATCTTAAAATTAAGAGATTAACCTGGAATATCCAGTTGGGTCCATTTAATAAAAATAGATTCTTAAAGGGGGAGGAAGGATGATCAAATCAGCAGTAGAAATATGATAAAGGACTCAGGGGGTTGGAGCAATGAAAGGAAGGGACCGTGAGACAAGGGATGCAGGTAGCCTCTAGATACTGAAAATGGCAAGGACACGGGTCCTTTCTTCAAGATTCCAGAGGGAATGCAGCCTTGCCAAACTCTTGATTTCAGATTTCAGATTTCTGAGTTCCAGTACTTAAGAGAATAAAATTGTTCTGTTTCAAGCAACTAAGTTTGTGCTAATGTATTTTTGTTTTGTTTTGTTTTGTTTTTTTTGTACTTCAGTAACCGGAAATTAATACATCTGGAGAAAGAAACATTTCTGCCAAAGTATATGTGCAAGCACATCCAAATTAGATTCAGCTATATTTTACAACATGCATACCCTAATGTAACTAACCAACAAGTGAACCCCACCTCATCACCTTCCACTCAATTACCAAGTGACATTTCAGAGGCCATGCAATCATATCTCTGTGAATTAAAGAATTAGAGAGGAAAAATAATTTATGGTACACAAATTGTCATTATCGATAAAAGTCTGGCCACACAATGTACCTAAGTGGGCAAAGACCTATTCCTGCTGCAAATGGATTTGCACCAGAAAATGAAGTATTCTAACAAGGTTTTGTATGCATATTATTCAAACATTGACTATGAAAAAATAGATGACTTTGGTTGGGTATTCTTTTAATTTTTCCAGAGTGATAACTGAAGTAAATTTCCCTTCAAACCCTGGCTAATTATCATCTTGATGGAAATCATTAAATCAATTTTTGCAAATGTATTTAATTTATTAGCCCAGGATGTCATTTATAGAGTATTGTTTGGTTCACATGAGATTTCCCTCAATATGCAATGATCTAAGCTGTATCTTTCCTTGATTTCTATCAGTCTAAAATTCTTGAAAGTAGGCATTACATTTACCAAATTAATGCTATTTATATCCACATAACCCCAAATGTAACAATCATAAACTATTGAGAAAGCTAATATTCATCTGCTAATAAGAGAAATGCAATATATTTTAACACCCCTAAGATATGACCCTGACACAATCCACTATACCATTATCACTACTGCAATGACAGACTTTATAGGCAATATGCCTATCTTATATATGCTAAAGTTTTGGAGAATTCCAGAAGAGGGTTTGGGCTAAATCTTATTCAATTTTTATCTTCAATTTTGGAATTTCCTTGCTCATCATTAAAATAATAAAAGGAAGAATTCTTACGTTTGGGAGGCACAGGAGTTCTGATCAGAGTAGAAGGAGATTACTGGTCACCTTGATTATTTAATTCAGGAAAAATGCTCCTGACAAGTAGGGTTAATATTGCCCTAGAACATAATAAACACTTTAAATTCATCTATAAAAGCATCACACAGGTCTCAAAACAATCAAGAATATACACAAGTAAATTATATGGCTACCTGAAAAAGGAAAAACTATCTCTAAAGAAAATATGCATCCACTATTGTCAGTATATCATCAAAAACCATTTGATATGCAAGGATGCACAATAATGCAACTTTTAGTTAGTGGAAAACAGTCAACAGTAAACAATCATGACATGAGACAGATCTGGAATCAATGGAAAGGCACCCTAAAGAGTTATTACAAATAAATTAAAAATATAAATTATGACATTGTCATAAAATGTTAACATTAGGAAGATAGCAAAAAAAAAATAGAAACCACCCATAAAAAGTAACCAAATGTAATTTCTAACTCAAAAAGCTGTAATATCTAAAATAAGCAATTCAGGTAAAATTTAGGATGCCAAAAGAAAGCTTCAATGTACTTCAAAAATAGATCAATGAATCTTTCTTCTTGTCCTTTGCATTCTACAGGAGAGAGGCATGGAAAGATTCATCTTAATAATCGCTAGAGTAAGCAACTCTACTGCACATTGATTTGAGATTTCTGGTCTGGAGAACTCTAAGAGAATACATTTCTCTGGTTTTAAGACACCAAGTTTGTAGTAATTTGTTATAAGTCCTGGGAAACTAATATATCATCCATGAATAATTTCCATGGATAAGTTTTGTTTATTGTAACTGGTTGGGATAGGGAAGGTAAAGGAACAATGCCGTTTCATTTTTATGGCTGTCAGATGACGGTGTTACACAAAGATTTCCAGAGGTCTATGTCTGGGAACAGTGTATAATGATATTAAGAAAATGGTTATTCCACAAAGCAGATGGAATCCTAAATTACTGAACAATGTTGTCTAGCTATGTTCCCAGTCACTGAGTTTGAGAGGTAAGTAGGAAAATGTCATTTTGTTTGGGGAGTAAAGTGGAGAATTATACTGTAACTTTGATACATGCTGTGCTACTATTCCATAGCCATGTGTTACAACAAACACACTTGCAAGCTTATTGTTAGAATTAAAAAGAAAGCCATTTATTCAGACAACAATAGCCAAGACCAGAAAATATTTTATGAGGTTGATTTTAATCTCTTAAATGATGTATTAATTATGTAAACTGATTTTATAGAAGAATAAATCTCCACATGACAAAGGCAGAGATTGAGTTATACCACAAACCAAGGAACGTCCTGCATTGCCAGAACCCACCAGAATCTAGTGGAGAGGCATAGAATGGATTCCTACCTATAGAAGGAAGCATGACCTTACTGGCACCTTGATTTTAGACTTCTAACCTCCAGAACCATGAGATAATACATTGTATTGTTTAAATCTGTTAGTCTGTGGTACTTTGTTACTGTATCCCTTGCATACTAAGATACACATTAATGATGCACAAGGCTTAAAGATACATATATTTCTGGGGCTGCACAGAGCACACACTGATGTGGCAAGATAGGTCTGGGAGAGCTCTGGTTTAGATTTCAGAATTCCTTCTGACTCTCCTGTGCCTCTCGATTATTAGTATCCTTGAAATTATTAGTGTAACTTGTCACCATGAAACATTTATGATTCACATGATTATAAATTTGAACTTTTTCTTATTCCAAACATTAACAGAATAAAAAAGAAATATTTGACAGTGTGAATAGAGGCATAAAATGCCTCTGATCAATTTCAATATTTTTTAATGATAAACATTCTTAGCACACAAGGAATAGAAGTGAACTTTCTTCATATAAAAGGGATATCAAAAAAGCTGAACAACTAACACTATGCTTAATGATGGAATATTGTACACTTAGCCTGAGTTCAAGTAAAATAAAGATGTTTGTTACTACTACTTGTTATCAATATTAACTGTAGTGTCTAGACAATGCAAAAAGGCTAGTGCAAAAAACAGAAAAAGAGAAATAAAATATATAAATATTAGGAAGGAAAAATTAAAATAATTTTTCACAGATGACACAAATATACAGAAAATATAAAGTATAACATGACGCTAATAAAATTAATATAATAAATTTTTAATATTTCTTGTTACAAAATCAATTATGACCTTAATATAAAAAAATTAAAAATGAAGTTTATAAAGTGATATCAATTGATATACTATAAAAATATTTGTATGTAGAAATAATTCAAACAAAAGATGTGTAACATCTCTACATGGAAAACTATAAAATACTGCTTAGAGAAATCAAAGAAGAAAGAAATAGAGAGATATATCATTTCTGTAGAATGGAAATTTTTTTGTTCTTAAGATGTCAAATCCAAATTGAACTATTGATTCAATAAAAATCCAAGTCAAACTTTTAAATTGTAGTTTTTTGCAACATGAAATTTTCATCATATTTATATAAAATGCAAATAACTAGAATTACCAAGATCTTTAGGTAAAGAAAACAAAAGGATTTATAATCTCCGATTTCAAAAACTAATATAAAACTCAAACAAATAAAATAGCTGATATTGTTACAAAGATAAATATGTCAATGGAACAAAATAGAATTAAGCAATAGATTAATAAATATAAGTACTCCGTTTACAACAACAGGGAGATTACATTCTATGCCAGAGCATCTAGATATTTTTGTGGGGAAAAAAATGAACTCTTACCCTTTCTTCATACAATATACAATAATTTGACATGACTAACAAATCTAAATGCAGAAACTAAAATAAACAAGTTTCTAAAAGAATATATAAGGAATGCACCTGTGGTATTTTATGACAAAAATGCATTAAATACAAGAGAAAAAGTTGCTACAATTAACAATAGTCAAATTTAAACCTTTGTTAGCATACTATATTTTCCCAAATTTCATTACACAGAAGATTCATTAGTGACTTCCTATATAGGGCACCAATGACCCTTTTTTACAACATTTAATTTTTATCATATAAAGCAAATGTCAAGCTACATTTTTTCAGTTCATTCCCTTCCTTGAGAAGTCAGAAGATCCATGCACATAAAACAGAAGAAGTATCCTGATATTCCATCATCCTCATATATATATAGTATTTTTATTATTTTTAAGAGGTTTACTAGTTACAACCAATAAGTCTGTGTAATTGTTTAAAAATAGGTATTTCGGTGAGCTCTGTGCATTCCAGAGTTTTCATGAATGTGATTTTGGATTCACAAGGAAAAGTAACCAGATATTCAGAAGAAAATATTCATCCCAACTATAATTTTCATTTTAAAATTCACAAGATTTTATGTGTTTCAACAGAAAATATGTTTGACAGTCATAATAGTAAGTGATGTCTTTGTCATTTTAATTATATTAACCTCCCTGAGAGTTTAGTCATAAACTTTGGAAACCTGGGAAACAAAACAAATTTTAATTATCTCTGACAAAATTTAAAATGTGAGTGATAATTTCTGTACTTGGTAAAGGATCTGTTTATTTCACTTATTAGAATGTACTTTCTTTGGACTTATAAATGCCATTCACTGGGAAATTTTTGTGCACAAGACTAGATTAGCATTTAAGTGAAATAAAATGTAATAGATATACAGAATTATGTTATCTATATTAGCAAACTCACATTTAAAAAGATCTATATGTGCATATAATTAAATGAGCATACCTCTCCATCTCCCAAAACAATGACACTGAAGAATCAGAATCCCATTAAAGATTGTTGTCTTAATTTAGAACATATATTTTCAGAGTAGAATGAACAGAAACCAATTAGTCACATTTCCCTGAGTCACCCTTTAAATCTTGTTGTGTTATATACCTTGTGATATCTTGGAAATAAAAAGACAAATGTTTTTAGAGCACTGAATAAATTCCTAAGTAGGAAGGGGTGAGTAAATTTACTCAGTGAAGTACTTGTTGCCTGAGAGATTAGAAGGAGGTTTGGAAGAAGGTAAGTAAGCAGCTAAAATATTTCTTCTACATATCAATTTCATCTAATATACTTATTGTTTTGTCCCTAAATTTCCTGAGAGTACTATTTCTGTTAGACCAACTGTCCACGTAGGTCAGTTCTTCCTCATGTTTTAGACTGTAACCCTGAGAGGGCCTTAACTGCGGTGGAACTCAGGTAATAAGAACTGACTCTATCCCCACATTAGTAAAAGAACACATCATTTTACACAGTAAAATGAGTCTACATACAAATAAACTGGAGTCTCCTTGGAAATCTTTTCATGATTCCCTGATGTAGGAAAATTTCAAGCAAAGAGAAAATAATTGTAAAATGAAAATATTTGAGTCCCTAGTAGTATAACCATGTGTCAATGCCTGAAAAGAATCTTTGGAAGAGCTATTAACACAAACACAGAATCACAAAATCCATGACTCTGGTTTTAATATCTCACAGATAGATGCTCTATTAGGTAAAGTACCAGCTACAAAACTAAAATATTTTATTGGATGATCAGGCATAGAGAAGGCAGTTTATCGTTCATTAGTTGTGAAGCAGTGGATAAAATAAATGAAAGCAGATAATTTGATTCCCTTTACAAAGAAAAGCAAAAAGAAAGTTCAACAATAGATTCAAAGATCTAAAGAAATTTAACTGGACAAAGTAGATATCAACATAATATGAACTGAAAGTCCAAACTGAAAGTCAAATAGTTTTGTAGGCATACATGTGATGCATATATTCATTTAGAAATATTTCCTTCACATTGGCTATTTATTTGAATTGTATTAGCTTTTGGGGCTATTATGGAAAAAACACACAGAAACACATATTCCTAGACCTTCACAAATATGTAGTCTTTTGTAAGTGTTCATGTAGTAACAAGTTTTGTTTTTTATGGGATTTCAGTGATGGGGATTAAAGATAAAACCAACAGAATTTTAGGAGGAATTTTTCCAGAGGGCTTGAAGTAGAAGTTGAAAAATCAGTTGAGTAGAGGTTACCCTGGTGAGTTAAGGACAGGAAATGATTTTCTGTGAGCAGTGTTTAATAAAATAGCTGGTACATGGAATGTCATCAATAAATGTAGCCTATTAGCTTTATTTAAAGGAACATATCATGAGGAAGAGGAAAAGAGAATGAGTAGACCGTGAGTTTTATTTGGGACATGATGAGTTTGACGCACATGGTATATGTTATAATAGATATGTTGGGTTGAATGTATGTATTTGAGAATCAAATAACATCATTAAAAATAAAAGTAAAATATTAATAGCTATCAACTGAAAGACAATTTTTTTAACTACAAGAATTTATGAAAATATATAGCCAATATCACATGGCTGAATAAAATATCAGAAAATAACAGATAAAAGGGTTAAAGATAAAATATCACTTGTGTTTTTGAAACTACTTTATCAGAGGACTTCCATGAAAGAACAACTGAGTATATCATGATGTAAAATACTCTGTAGTGTGCATCACTGTGGAGTATAAGTGATGATTTAGGGACAGAGAAATCTAAGATGGAGTCAGTTTTAGCAAGAAGGGAGCCAGATAAGTGTGCGTGTGTGTGTGTGTGTGTATGTGTGTGTGTGTGTGTGTGTGTGCAGGCATGTGTAGACTTTAGAGCTGTTCATAAGAGAAAATACACATGATATAAACAGAAGCAGAAAAAAATATCTTTATTCTTAGAGCTACAGGAGAAACTTCATGTGACTACCGACTGTGCATGATGAACACAAGTTGTTTGATATACAAGGAATAAAATGTGAAGTAAATATAACAAAAAGAGAATTCTTGAGAGAGAAATGATATCGTTAATCCTCATGAAATTGTAAACCAATAGCAATCAAAAGTAATCCTTCCCAGTGTATAGATTTAAAGGGTAAAACTTTTAAAAATTGTAAGAAATTTAATTTTAAAAACCTGAAAATTATGATGAAGTACCACATTATAATAAAATGTCTTTTAATATTACATACAGATTGGACAGCAGTTAGGAGTCAACAAAAGAGAAATGGTACAGTAACAAGATTCGTTCTGCTGGGACAGACAAACCACCTACAACTGCAGATTCTGATATTTGTCTTCCTCTTTCTCAACTATATGTTGAATATAACCGGGAACCTGACAATCATGTCCCTTATCATACTGGATTATCGCCTTAAAACAGCAATGTACTATTTCCTACAAAATTTCTCCTTCTTAGAGATCTCTTTCACTTCTGCATGTATTCCCAGGTACTTGCTTAACATAGCTACAGGGGACAAGGTCATCACCTCTAATAATTGTGGCAGCCAAGTATTTTTTACTGACCTTTTTACAATAACAGAGTTTTTTCTCCTGACCACCATGTCCAATGGCCGTTATGTGGCCATCTGCAAACCTTTGCCTTATGTGACTATCATGAACAGTACAGTCTGCAGAAGAACTGTCCTTTGCTGTTGTGTGGCTGGCCTGTTGATTTTCATCCCCCCACTTAGCATGGACCTAAATCTGGACTTTTGTGATTCTAACATCATTGATCATTTTATCTGTGATGCATTTCCCCTCCTGAAGATTGCTTGTTCAAACACTTGGTTCATGGAACAGACTATTAAAATCTGTGCTGTTTTGATCCACATTATAACACGGATGTGTGTAGTTTTGTCCTACATTTATATCATGAAGGCAATATTAAAATTCCCCTCTGCCCAGCAAAAGAAAAAACTTTTCCACGTATTCTTCCCACCTATGGGAGCTGCATCTTTGTCTATATCAAACCTTCAGCAAAAGACTCAGTGGTGATTAATAAGGGTGTAACAGTGCTTATGACATCCATTGCTCCTATGCTGAACCACTTCATTTACACCCTGAGGAACAAGCAGATAAAACAAGTGCTCAGTGACTCAATCAATAAAATTCCAATATTTTCTAAGAAATAAGAACATTTGAAGTCAGGTAAGCATATATGGTAAACTCCCCAAAATCGCCACTCAGGTTAACCTTTAAAAGTACTCCAGGTTATACTGGACCAGTCTCTATTTCTCTCACAAAACTGCTTTTAAAACACGTCCAAACATAATAGGTATGTAAACATACCTGGCATTACATCCAAATAAGGAATAACAAAAACTAAAATAAAACTAAAGTATAGCTCCAAATTATACCACAAGTGAATATAATGTGTTAAAATATTTTATATTTTCCAACTAAAGAATAAATAATGTTCACCATTATTTCCTCCAATTCAAATATTGCTAATAACATATTCATTGATCATTCAAATATGTATTAAGTAATTTCTTTAAGGCAAACTCTCTTTCAGGTGCAAGAAATAGAGGAAAGAACCAAAGCAGTAAAGAAATACTCCATTGTACATGAGTAGGGAAAAAAAAGAAATACTTTGACGTTAAAAAGTTCAAAAAAAATTCAAATTGTACTACAATTTAAAATGTTATTAGCTTTTTAAAAAATTCCTGATATTAAAAGGAAGCTGGTGAAAATGTATAATGAGTATTTTGAGGAACTTAAGTATTTTGGTATAGCCAAACACCTGCCAAATGTAAATGCATATTTTGAAATACCAGCACAATGTGTTGCTTAAATAGCAAACAAAAGTCAAAAAATGAAATGAAAGACATCAAGGAAATAAAAGTAACTAGATACATGGGATTTTGGAAAGTTAGGAAAATAAAGGAATATGAAAATCTCTATATAAATTTATTACACATTTTTATCAAAAGATTTAAATATTGCTAGATCCCAAACTGTTTATCACAGAAATTTCCCCAAAGTAGTAGCTCATTCAACCCATATGAAACAATGCCCCCATCCTCCTACACTCCAGGCATTTGTCTGTTTTGATGTCTAATCTTTCAATTTGTTGTTTCAATGTCAAAAAAACATTTTTCCTTTTTGTTTGTCTGGCTTTGAATTTTTTAGCCTTCAGTTCTCACTTTACAAGTCACTCCTACTGGCAATTCAAACCTGCCCACTCCATTTGTCCCCCAAAACATGAAACATTCATCAACTAGTAGTAGCCTGTGTTTCCTCAATCATATTTTCTCTTTATCTGTCTATATGCTTTATGACGGTCACTACTAAAAGCATAGATTTTGTCAATGTTGTTATCTTATGTGTACAGAGTGCTTGCTGCTTCCAATATGTTTAAAGAATGCTTTTCTCAAGTACAAAAATAGCATCAAAGGGAGTTAAATATTTATTTATAACATTCTAAATAATTTTACCAACAAAAAAGAGAGAATTAAATATGTCGAACGATTGAAATAAATGATGAGTTTTTGAGATTCTTGACATTAACCATTGTATGGTGGGCAAAATGAAATTTATTAATAGATTCCTATGCATCTATAATTTTACATGTCATTGAAAATCATACAAACAGCACTGCAAAGATTTTCTTTTCCTTATCTTCATTTCATTAATGAAAAGTATAACTATCAGTATTCTATATAAGATATATTACCATCTATAATAGACTTCCAAATTAGAAAGAGCTTAAAATAATCAGCTCTTCTTTTCTCCTAAAAGTCTCAATTGTTTTGTTTATTCTTGTATTTGAAAACTCAATGGCTCACACCTCCTTTAATCACCTTGCTGCTTCCTACCTTATTGTTTCTATCTACCACATAGTCCAAGATGTCTCACCACTCTGAGCATATTCCCATCAGAAAAATGGAGGAAAACAAATATGTGTATGCCTTTCTTAGTAGATACTATCAAAGATTTGCAGATCATTTCTCCTCTGATTGTATTGACTAGTATATAGTCAGTTGTTCAGCTTCAAGAGAAATTTTAAAATGTATTATTTAATAAATACCTATATATTCCAAGTTAAAAAATAATGACTTCTTGGGTTATGATAGATAAAGGGAGAACAGAAATTTTGGAATAGCTAGAAGTCCTGCCAGACAGTCTTTCTGACAGTTGAATATCATAAAATATATATATTTACATACAAATGTAAAATATATATGTATATATATTTTACACTGAAACCACTTTCCTCTCTTTTCCCTCCATTCATTCTCATAAAAATGATCTATGACAAGTAGGTTTTATATCACATATGCAAGGCTGATTAGACACTTGAAAATCAATTAAGGTAATACATCACATCAACATACTGAAGAAAAATCACATCATATCTATAGATGAAGAAAAAGGCATTTGACAAAATGCAACATCCATTCTTGATTAAAGAAAAAACCCTCCGCAATCTAGGAATAGAGACTAATTCTCTCAAATTAAAAGAATATCTGCAGAGGTTCCTGGAAAATGGTGTCATTGTAAATAGGCACTGCCCAGCTATTTTGCAAAAAAAAAAAAAAAGGCTGAGAAGTGGCTAAATCTTATCCGAGTGAGCTATCTTGAGAATCCACAGAGCAAGAGGCCTCAGGGCATCAATATGGAGGGAACTGGACAAAAAGACAAAGAGCCCAAAGGAAAATGCTGAGTTGCTCGCCCCTGTGGCTGGAAACAGTGAGCGGCTACACCAGACCCTCAAGGCAAATAACATCTGGGGCCCTCTGGCTCTCACCAGCCTGGTGAGTGGGAGGGACCATTCCCTGGGATGGAGAGGCATCTGGCAAGGGGTGGAGAGTGGTTTCCTTTCCATGGTTTTGGACACCTGAAACTTCTTTGAATCTCGGAGAGGATATCAGCCAGCACTGAGGTGCCCCCTAGGAAAGGGGAGAGGGGAATCTGCTCAGGCAGGCTGTCACACCTAACTGCCTTGGGAGGGAGGTACTTGGTTGGGGCAGCGTGGGAGACAGACAACTAAAAAATCTGGTCCCTGAAAACTATTAAAAGTCCAACTTGCCTAAGGGAAACAGGGCAGGAAGAAACCAATAAGCTTTCAGAAGCCTATTTAGTCTATAGAGCTGCTGTAGTGCAGTGAGGGAATTCCTCCTGCCTTGCATGTAGAAGGTCATTGCTTCCAGTCCCAACATCTCCTTAGAGAAGGGATCCAGGTTCCAATAAGGCATGCAGCTAGCACCTTATGATAGGGAACTTATAGTCTGAGATCTACTGTTTTGTTTTGAAGCTTTTTGGATTTTTTTCTTTATTTTTACTTTATTTTATTTGTGAAAACTAGGTACATCACCTGCAGGAAGGCTGCATAGGTATTAATTGATGAGCACGAGCAGCCTGAGACAGTTTCTAGGGGCCTAAGAGGGAAGGCTGTTTTTTCTGGGTTGCTTTTTTTCCTGTTTTCTTTCTTGTGGTTGTTTCTCTTTCTTAGTTTCCATTTTTTCTTTTATTTATTTTTTCAAACTACTTTACATCTCTTCTTTCCTTCCTTTTTTTGTCTTCTGAATTCTGTTGCTTTTCTTCCATTCCACTACATTTTATTTGGTCATCATTTTTCCTTTTTCTCTCTCTCTCCTTATTTTTCTTTCCTTATATAATTTTTCCATCTGTCCACCTTTAATTCATTCTACATTTTTTCTCTCTCTACTTTTTTCTTGTTTTATTTTTTTCTACTCATCTGTCTTGCCTTTAATTTCATTCTATTATTTTTATTTCTGTTTTGCGTCTTGCTCTATTTTTTCTATTCCACCTCTTTTTACTCTTATTCCTTTACATTTTTAATGATTTTTTACTAGAATTACTTAATTTATTAGTTCTTAAACAGTTCCTCATATACATTTTTTGTATTATTATCAATATCATTCGTTTTCTCTTCTTATCTCTTTCCATTCCTCTGGTCCTAATTTTTTTTTCTCAAAGGAACACAGACAAAAGCAATGAAATATAATAAGAGGAAGGATGTGTCAAAGGGAAACCTTACCACACACACAAAAACAACAAAATGAGACCCTAAATATCAAATGGAAGCTAACCAACTGAATAAACTCATCAAGATAAACAGATGCCTAGACACCAAGAAACAATTACAAGTCATACTGAGAAAAAGGAATAAATGGCTTAGTCTAATGAACAAACTAAAAAACAAGAGGAGATGCAGAACATGAAACAACTAATCAGAGATATCCAAACAAATATCATAAGCCATCATAATGAAGTGAAGGAAGAGATTAAGGATATTAAGAGGACACTGGGAGAACATATAGAAGAATTTATAAAAAATACCTACAAAGATAATTGATATGATGTTGTAGAACAGCACAATACCAGAACAAAAATACACTGGAAGCACATAACAGCAGATTTGAATAGGCCCAGGAAAGTATCAGCGATGTGGAAGACAGTACACCAGAAACCATATGGAAAATAGAACAGATACATAAAGAGATAGAAAAAAATCAAGCAGGGACTTAAAAATTTGAATGACAACATGAAATGCACATACATACATATTATATGCATCCTACAGGGAGAAGAAAACAAAAAGGCAGCAGAAGGCTTGTTTGAGAAAATAATGGTAGAAAATTTCCCAATGCTATTAAAGGAAATGTATGTACATGTCCAGGAAGGACAGCAAAACCCAAACAGTATAAATCTTAACAGTCCTACCCCAAGATACATACTTATCAAACTGTCCAATGCTCAAGACAATGAGAGAATATTGGAAGCAGCAAAATAAAAGAGATCCATCAAATACAAGGGAGGCTTGATAAGATGAAACCATGGAGGTAAGAAGGCAGTGGTATAACATAGTTAAGGAGGTAAAAGAAAAAATTTCCAGCCAAGAATTCTCTATCCTGGAAAGCTGGCATGGAAAAATGAAGGAGAGTTTTAAATATTTGCATATAAAATGCATTTAAGAGTGCTTGTCATTAAGAAACCTGCCCTTCAAGAAATACTAAAAGGAGTTCTGCAAGTTGAAAGGAAAAAACAGGAAAAAGAGAGGTGGATGAG
>JAQZBX010007995.1:0-49107 GCA_029593785.1 Cabassous unicinctus | reverse complement strand
CCCCCCTTTCTGTTTTCCTTCACTTTTTTTAAAATTAGGTGCTGCTAGCTTACCTCTTCTTTGCTGTGCTTCTTCTTCAGTGATTCCCATTCTCTGTCTATAATGATATTGTATCACAAGCTATCTTTTATTCTTTCTTCATCTCTCTGCCTTCTGCTTTCTGTAGTGATTATTAGACACCACGCTTTTTCATTAGCCCACAACTTAAGTGTGTCAATCGCTATTCTATCTATTTTGTTTTCTTCTTTTTTTAAATAATATTAGCTTTTTCCTTTTAGCCCTTTCTTTACTCTTTCTCTCCCTCCTCATCATTCTAGCCTTCTAAATCATTATATATATATTCCTCTATTTGGTTTCCCAGCCCATTTTAGGTACTCCATTATTTTTTGTATTAATCTACACTGTGTACAAAAGTTAAATATTCATTTCACAAAGTCCTATTTGGCTCCCCTACTAACTTTCATTAATATTACCATTATCCTTCTTCCTTTCCCACATCTTTCAATTCCTCTGACACTAATCTTTTGCCTTCAAGGTAACATAGAAAGAACCAAGGAAACAAAATAAGAAGAAAAAGTGTCAAATAGAAAACAACACACACACAGAACCACCAACTAAATAAAACTCCAGAGGAGAGAGAAGCTAATCAACTGAATGAACCCAGCAAGATAAAATGATGACTAGAGGGCAACAAAAAATTACAAACGACACTGAGAAAAAAGAAGACATGGACCACTCCAATGAGCAAACTAAAAACCAGGAATATATGCAGAACATTAAGCAACTAATCAAAGATTCCAAAACAAATATCGTGAACCATCTCAATGAAGTGAAGGAAGAGATTAAGTATATAAAGAAGACACTGGGAGAACATACTGAAGAAATTGCAAACATGCACAAAAAGATAACAGATATGATGGTGAACAATGCACAACCCAAGAAATATAAAAGACGCTGGATTCACATAACAGCAGATTTGAACAGGCAGAAGAAAGAATTAGTGATGTGGAAGGCAATACAGCTGAAATCAAACAGATAAGTAAAACAGATAGACAAAAAAATAGAAAAAACCCAGCAGGGACTCAGGGATTTAACTGACAACACAAAACACTCAAATACATGCATCATGGGCATCCAAGAGGGAGAAGACAAGGAAAAGGGAACAGAAGGAGTGTTTAAGGAAATAATGGCTGAATACTTCCCAACCCTACTGAGAGTGGTGGATGTGCAGATCCAGGAAGCAAAGCACACCCCAAACAATATAAATCCCAACAGGCCAACTCCAAGATATATACTTGTCAAAATATCCAATGCTGAAGACAAAGAGAAAATACTCAAGGCAGCAAGAGAAAAGAGAACCATCGCATACAAGGGAAGCACAATAAGATTAAGTGCTGATTTCTCATCTAAATCCATGGAGGAAAGAAGAGAGTGGTATGGCATAGTCAAAGTACTAAAAGAAAAAAATTTCCAACCACGAATTCTCTATCCAGCAAAACTGGCATACAAAAATGATGGATAGTTCAAAATATTCACAGATAAACAGAAATTAAGAGAGTATGTCAATAAGAAACCTGCACCTCAAGAAATACTAAAGGAAGTTCTACAAATTGAAAGGAAAAATCAAGGGAGAGAGAGTTGGAGGAGAGTTTAAAAACATCTAAAAAGACAGAAACAGAAACAAAACAACATATGACATACATTAATCCAGAGAAAATATTGCTGAAGTAAGAAATTTGATGCGAGTAATAACACTGAATGTTAATGGATTAAATTTACCACTCAAGAAACACAGATTGGCTGAATGGATAAAGAAACATGATCCATCTATATGCTGTTTACAAGAAACCCACCTTCGACCCAGGGATTCAAGGAGGCTGAAAGTAAATGGCTGGAAAACAATTTTACAAGCTAACAATAGCCAAAAAAGGGCAGGAGTAGCTATTCTAATATCAGACAAAATAGACTTTAAATGCAAAACTATTGTAAGAGACAAAGATGGGCACTATATATTAGCAAAAGGGGTCGTCTCTCAAGAAGAGAGAACAATCATAAACATTTATGCACCTAATTGGGGTGCCACAAAATACATGAGGCAAACTCTGGAAAAACTATGTGGAGAAATAAATGCCTCTACAATTATAACAGGGAACTTGAATACACCATTATCATCATTAAACAGAACATCTAGACAGAAAATCAATAAGGAAAGAAAGACTCTCAACAATACACTGGAGGACCTGGACTTCATAGACATATACAGAACACTACAGCGAAATACAGGAGGATTTACATTTTTCTCAAGTGCACATGGATATTACTCCAAGATAGACCACATGCTAGGCCACAGAACAACTCTCAATGAATTCAGAAAGATTGAGATTATACAAAGTAATTTCTCTGATCACAATGTAATGAAATTGGAAATCACTAAGGGTCAGAGAAACAGGTTAGGCACAAGGATATGGAAGTTAAACAACACACTCTTAGACAAAGAGTGGGTCAGGGAGGAAATCGCAAAAGAAATCAGTAACTACCTTGAAACTAATGAAAACAACAACACAACATAGGAAAACCTATGGGATGCAGCGAAAACAGTCCCGAGAGGGAAGTTCATAACCATAAATACATATATTAAAAAAGAAGAAAGAGCTAAAATTGAAGACTTAACAGCACACTTGGAGGAATTGGAAAAACAACAACAAACTAAAACTAAAGGAAGTAGAGAGAAGGAAATAACAAAGATTAGAGCAGAACTAAATGAAATAGAGAATAAGTAAGCCCTAGAAAAATAAACAACAAAAGCTGGTACTTAGAGAATATCAATAAAACTGACAAACCCTTAGCCAGACTAATAAAGAAAAAGAGAGAACAGATGCAAATACACAAAATAAGGAATGAGCAAGGGGATATCACTACTGACCCCACAGAAATAAAGAGTATCATAAGAGGATACTTTGAAAAATTCTATGCCAACAAGAATGATAATTTAGAGGAAATGGACAAGTTTCTAGAAGTGCACAAACAGCCTACATTGAAGAAAGAAGAAATTGAGAACTCAACAGTCCAATTACAGGTAAAGAGATAGACTCAGTCATCAAAAACCTCCCAACTAAGAAAAGCCCAGGACCAGATGGCTTCACAGCTGAAATCTACCAAACATTCCAGAAAGAGCTAACACCAATTCTACTTAAGTTCTTTCGAAAAAATAGAAGTAGAAGGAATATGGCCTAACTCATTCTATGATGCCAACATTACCCTCATACCAAAACAAACAAAGATACCACTAGAAAGGAAAATTACAGACCAATTTCTCTAATGAACCTAGATGCTAAAATCCTCAACAAAATATTTGCTAATTGCTTTCAACAACATATCAAAAGGATTATACACAATGACCAAGTGGGTTTCATCCCGGGTATGCAAGGACGGTTCAATATAAGAAAATCAAACAATACAATACACCACATAAAAAAAAAACTGAAAGAAAAATATCACATGATCATCTCTATAGATGCAGAAAAATCATTCGACAAAACACAGCACTCTTTCCTGATAAAAACACTGTAAAAGATAGGTAGAGAAGAAAACTTTCTGTATATGATAAAGGGTATATATGAAAATCCCAAAGCTAATATCATCTTCAAAGGTGAAATGCTGAAAGCCTTCCCTCTGAGATCGGGAACAAGACAAGGATGCCCACTATCACCACTCCTTTTTAACATTGTCTTAGAAATACTTGCTCGAGCACTGAGGCAAGAAAAGGATATAAAAGGCATCCAGATTAGAAAAGAAGAAGTAAAAATTTCATTATTTGCAGATGACGTGATCCTATACATAGAAAGCCCAGAGAAATCTACAACTCCTATATAGGAGTTCAGTAATGTTGCAGGCTATAAGATCAATGCTCAAAAATCAGTAGCATTTCTGTACACCAATAATGAGCATTCAGAGGAGGAAATCAAGAAAAAACTGCCATTTACAATAGTAACCAAAAGAATCAAATACCTAGGAATATATTCAACTAAAGAAGTAAAGGACTTACATACAGAAAACTACACAACACAGTTAAAGGAAATCAAAGAAAACTTAAATAAATGGAAAAATATTCCCTGTTCATAGATAGGAAGACTAAACATCATCAAGATGTCTATCCAACCCAAAATAATCTACATATTTAATACAATCCCAATAAAAATCAACACTATATTTTTTATGGAACTGGAAAAACTAACCACAAAATATGTTAGGAAAGGTAAGAGGCCCTGAATTGCCAAAGATATATTGAAAAAGAAAAATGAAGTTGGAGGTATCACATTACCGGACTTTAAACATATTACAAAGCTACACTGATCAAAACTGCATGGTATTGGCACAAGGATAGACCTACTGACCAATGGAATCAAATTGAGAGTTCTGATATAGATCCTCACATATACAGTCATCTGATATTTGACAAGGCTACCAAGCCCACTAAGTTGGGGGAGAATGGCCTCTTTAACAAGTGGTGCTTGGAGAACTGGATATCCATTTCCAAAGAATGACAGACATCTCACACCTTATACAAAAATCAGCTCCAGATGGATCAAAGATCTAAATATAAGAGCCAAAACCATAAAGACCTTGGAAGATAATGTAGGAAAGCATCCACAGGACCTTGTAATAGGAGATGGTTTCATGAACTTCACATCCAAAGCATGAGCAGCAAGAGAAAAAATAGATAAATGGGATCTCCTCAAAATTGAAAATTTCTACACCTCAAAGGAAGTTATTAAGAAAACAAAAAGGCAGTCTACCCAATGGGAGAAAATATTGGCAACCATGTATCTGATAAGAGCCTAATATCCTGCATATATAAAGAAATCTTACACCTTGAAAATAAAAACACAAACAATCCATTTAAAAAATGGGCAAGTGACCTGAAAAGGCACTTCTCCAAGGAGAAATACAAATGGCTAAAAGGCACATGAAAAAATGCTCTACATCACTTGCTATCAGGGAAATGCAAATCAAAACTACAGTGAGATACCATCTTCACCCATCAGAATGGCAGCTATTAAAAAAACAGCAGACTCTAAGTGTTGGAGAGGAGTGGAGGAATAGGAACTCTCACCACTGCTGCTGGGATTGTGGTATGGTCCGGCCACTGTGGAGGACCGTTTGCCGGTTTCTCAGAAAACTAACAATAGATCTTCCGTATGATCCAGCGATTCCACTGCTGGGTATATACCCAGAAGAACTGAAAGCAAAGACACGAAGAGATATATGCACACCAATGTTCATAGCGGCATTGATCTCCATTTCCAAAAGTTAGAATCAGCCCTGGTGCCCATCAACATATGAATGGATAAGCAAAATGTGGTACATACATGCAATGGAATATTACTTAACTGTAAGAAGGAATAAAGTGCTAACACACAGAATAACGTGGATGAATCTTGAATACCTTATGTTGAGTGAAGCAAGCCAAGCATTGAAGGATGAACAGTATATGACCTCACTGATTTAAACAGAGGAAAGAGAGCAGTCTCTGAGAACCATTGTCTGAAAGATAGGTTAACAAGCGAGAGAAAGAGAAGAGTAGAATGTCAGCCATCACCCATATGGACTTAATCTATGGTGAAGGGATAGAGTATAGTTGCATATTGAAGGATAGGACAGATGGGTAGTGATATTACTGGGTTTGGTGGTGCAGGGTTGACAGGTGGGTAGATTAGGAAGGGCAGGTTGGAATACCCAAGGCATGTAACTATGAATCTTGTCATTCCATGAGTCAAGACAGAGGAGTGTCATATGCCACAGGGGGATGGGGTGGAAGGAACAGTTAAGATCAAATGGGGTATTTAGTGGTCATGGGAAATGTTTTTCATTACCTTACAGTAATGGACACAGGACATGGTAAATATCATAAAAAATTATTAAACTGTACAGTCTAAATTGTAAACTATACTGTAAACCATTGACAATGTTTAGTTGCTATACTTTACTATCTGTATAACAGTTATAACAATGCTAACATTCGAAAAAAGGTTTTAATATTGGGTGGGAAAGGGGGAGGGAGGTTGTGTATGTGGGAGTCTCTAGTATTCCCTGTGTGACTCTCTTTTACCTAAAACTTCTTTGAAAATTAAATCAAAATTTGGGAGACACTGGGGAATGAGAGGGGGAAGGCATCATGGTACACTAGACATCCAATAATACAGTGATAAAAGGAAAAAAGAATAATTTTTTAAAAAAGGATTTTTCCCCATTTTTCTGAATGTCCCAATCTGCTAATTATATTTTATTTTTAGTTTAGTTTCTTTTTTTTTTTCCTGAGTTTCCTTGTACTTATCTCTTGCGTTTAAGCTTGTCATTTTATTTCTTTTTCGTATTAATTGTATTTCATCATTATATGGGCTTCATGTTCACGGAAGGTTTGGATCACAGAAAGGTAACAATTGGGGCTGCAGAGGTTCATTGGTGGGGGGTGTCTGGGAGGTGGGATTCATGGGAGTAAGTTCATCTGAATACATGAAAGATATATAAAATTGTTCAAATGATCAAGGGATGGGGCATGGTCACAGAGGGTAGACAATCACTCAATAAATGAGGGAATCTGAATTCCCAGCCTGGAGAGCTCTGCCACATTCTCGAAGGGAGCAGCAACAGTCCCCTGAGTGCAGTGGCAGTGTCTGGCAAAAGAGGATGGCCCACTGATAGGTTCTTGTTATTAAGGACTAGCCTTATGAGTCTTTGCTCTTGTAATTGAAACTTAGCCTACTGTTATGAGGTGCCTAAGGGTTGCCAGTTGAGAGCCTCCTTGTTGCTCAAATGTGGCCTCTCTCTAAGTCAACCTCGGCATATGAATGCATTACTTTCCCCCCAATGTGGGACATGACTCCTGGGGAGGAGCCTCCCTAGCAATGAGGGATTAATACCAAGTGCCAACTGGCAACACGATTGGAAAAAGACCTTGAATAAAAGCAGGAAAAGGTAAAGAGAAATGAGTTCATGTGGCTAAGAGACTTCAAAGAGAGTCAGGAGGCCATCCCAGAGGTAATGCTTATGCACATCTCAGTAGGATCTCATAGAACACCAAAGTGGTTATCATCCCACACAGATAGGCTCCTGAGGGCTCCAGAGACACCCAGGTCCTATATAAGTGGGGATAGCCCCAGAGATTCATGCCTTATTAGTGGGCTCTTCTTTGGAATCTGTGCTCCTGAGAGTGACAGAGTTGCACTCAAATCAGTCCTCCCTGCACATGGTCCATCAGTCCCTTCTGTTCAAACCTATATGTGATCCTGGAGTTTTTAGGTGTACTTCCAGAGACTGGAGCCTCTGGCCTACCTATGTGTCAGATGTGCCTGGAATCTCGGTGGAGCTGCAACTGCTACCCTACAGCTCAATGGACTCATCCAAGTCACCTTGCGAGGAGACGACTATGGGCAATGGCCATCCCATGGAATGGAGAGGGCCTACAGCTGCAGGCAGGATAATCCCATCCACTATATCCATGGGATATAAGCCCTCTCTCACTGGAGGTGGAGTGGACATCACCATCCCAAACTCCTCAGATTGGCGGAGGAGCTATGGACTAGAGTGGACTTGGTGGTGTTCTGTTGTAGACATATTGTGATTCAAGCAATGGAAGAAATTGTAACAGTGAGGTGGAGCCGGTGGCCACTGGACATTTTGGGGCCAGGGAGGGGAGGGGCAGTTGAAATACAGGGGTCTTTTTGGGATTTGGGGGTTGTCCTGAGTGGCGTTGCAGTGACAGATGTAAGCCATTTTGCATCAGCATATACCACGCAGAACTGTGTGGGAGAGAGGGTGGTCTATGATGTAAAATGTGGTCTATGCTTGTTGGCAAGGCCCCAGGATGTGTATATCCATTGCGGATGATGTGCCACACTGATGAAGGATGTTGGTGTGGGATGTTATGGAAGGTGTTGGAGGTGGGGAACATGGGAATCCCTGTAATTTTGAGTAATAGGTAAACTAAGCATCTTTAAAATATTTATAATAACATTTATGCAAGCAAATGCACATATATGCATATGTATTTATATATCATCTTACAAATATTGGTATGTATTGTGAAAAAATTTGATATTTACCCACAATAAAAATAAATTTAAAAAAATCTTTCTCCTGAGTAGAGTCCATATCATACATTTAATGTAATTTTCTCAAAGCATCCCTCGATTCCTGTGAGCCACTCCTCCACCTGACTTCTGGAGAAGAGTTGAATTGGACTTTTTGTCCTTTTTCAGCCTACAGGTGTTTTTTTTCCTCTTGGTGGTGGACAGTGGCATTTGCATGCCATTGGGAAGGAGTTTCAGGTTGGGGTCTGGGCATCATGTTGTTGTGAGGAGGTTTGTCTGTGTGCTGTCAGCCTTTGTTTTTAGTCTAAGAATAACTATCATTTTATTTCAAATACTTTCCAACTTGTAGAATGTGACAGAACAGCTGGAATTTCCCTATGGGTAACTGCCTCAGAATTCCTATATATATGAGAAAAAGTCAAAGAATTTTGAGAGTAATCAGAAGTGCTTTCTGTGACAGAAAAACTAGACCTGGTTATCAATAGAGGACAGATTCATGAAATAATTCACAATGTTCTACTCTAAATTACTGAATCAAAAGTGGGCTAATTCCAAGATGAAAAATCAGAGAAAAACATTTGGAACTAGCTTATCATTATTCTCCCAGTTACTGTAATTATCATTATTCAATTAATATAAAAAATTGTACAGAAATTTTTGAACCAATGGCATTCACCATGAAATGAAATCATTGAGTCCTCTCATGATTTTAGACTGTACTTTACAGAGGAGATAACAAATGCCTTACATTTTCACACAATGGTTATTATCTTTTGAGTAATGCACTCATTCTTAGGAAAGCATTTCTACTAATATGGTATTAGATATTTTAAGAGTCATTTGCAAAAAGTAGGAAGTTGCCAGGTATTTTTATAATGTTTTTCTATTTGAAAGGCACCCAGTATGTGCCAGGAAAATATCAAATACTTTCTCCTGAATAGAGTCCATATCATACATTTAATGTAATTTTCTCCAGCCCACGTTATTATTATTTTTTAAAGAACATTTTTATTATAGAAGGTGAACTTAGAAAAAAACATCATGCATATTGTAAGACTCCACATACAACAGCCTTCCATCAACACACAACACGTTGATGGAACTTTGTTACAGATTATGAGATAATATTATCAGACTATCACCCCTAAGCATAGTTCATAGCAGATATTTGGCACACATTGTCCATTGTCTTCCACTTTCAACATGTAAGGCTTGGTGTGGATGCTGCCTGTTTTCCATGGCTTCTCATGTGTTTACTACTTTCCCCCCATAATCATGAGTTTGACTCCTGGTTTACTCATAATACATGTATATTCGGACCACTACCTCAGAAGAGAGGTAGTTTTGTGACCCTGTTTCTCAGAAAAGAGACTTTTTAAGGTCATGCCTGTGTGTTCTATTCACCCTGGTCTTCATTTTAGGAGAATTCTATTTAAAGATTCTCTCCATCCTGCCTCCCTGCCCCTTGGCTCCCAAACAATGGTCAGTGCATATTTTCAAGCCACACCCTCCAGAGATCCCCACAGTGGAGGAAGGGTGAGCCAAATCCCCATGCCAGACACC
The DNA here is from genome assembly GCA_029593785.1 of Cabassous unicinctus. Classification (NCBI taxonomy): domain Eukaryota; kingdom Metazoa; phylum Chordata; class Mammalia; order Cingulata; family Chlamyphoridae; genus Cabassous; species Cabassous unicinctus. The sequence continues at coordinate 39,454 of JAQZBX010007995.1, read as the reverse complement.
CTGCACCACCAGGTGGTCACATTTCCATAGACCCACAAAGTCGAGGTGGAGCCTGTTCCTACCACTTTCAGCCTGCTCTGTGGGGAGAAACTTTGGACCAAGGCCCTGCAGACTAATTTAGCATTCCTGGAAAAGCTTTTCCATCTCTCGTTAGCAAGGGTACATCCGGTGTTACATGGGTTTCTATAGACTGTTTCGTCCTTGAGGTGTAAACATTTTCTCATTTTTTTGGTCATTTTATCTTCTGTGTTGGCTGACTGAGATCCCAGAAGCTCTTTTTGCAAATGTGGGGGTATTTCTAGTAATCTTGTTAGCATTGATTACTTGTTAAATTCTCTCTCTTCTGAGACCACCTCTGACTGCTTGTAGTTTTTTGAAATTCCTTGAGAGTGGTGGTCCAAGCATAAGACCCATGCTGGCCATATTCCAGGTAGACTTAAAAACAGCAAGAACCCATTCTTCTGAATGAACAGAGAAGGCTCTAATGACCTTTCACATGCTCTGTGAAGACCTTCTGGACTTTTTTCTCCATTTTCCTTCTCTCTCTGCCACTCCCTCCACTTCCACCTTCATTCTTTTGTTGCTTGCTTTGATACCTATTGAAAGAGTGCTGTGATGATCAGGATTCTGTACATTTCTTCATAGGAAATATAGACCTGTTTTTAATCAACTCAGGACTGCAGAAGAGATATCTTTCTTGTATATCACTTTTCTTTGCACATACTTATGCATACACATTAATAGAAAGAGTCCATCTGGGTCCATAATATTTTCTCTGGAGGACTGTGAAAAAGATTTTGAGATTTCTTATCCTTAAAAGAAGGAGTTGGTCTACTGTTTTTTGACACTAATTCATTCCAATAAGATGTGAAGAATTCCCAAGTTGGAATTTGATAATCCAGAACTAAATATGGCATAAATGAAAATAAATTCACTAAACCAGTAATTTATCTCAATCTCAGTCAGTATTGAGACTAATAGTTAGCCCTGTAATATACAAAGAATTATGTCATCATTGATTTAAATTATGTCAGAATATTTATTAACATTTAAATGTTTCTTCCTTTATGGTGTATTTCTTAGAATGGATTACATTAAAACAAACCTGGCCTTACACTGTCTTTCTCCCTCCCCTTTTTTTTGTAATACATTTTTATCCTAATAGGTATGTAACACCGAGTAGGGTTCATCTGGAAAATATTTGTTCACAGAACAATTACCAATTCTAAAATAAAACACATTTATTAATATCTCCAATCCTCTCAGACAAATCGTTAAGTTTTCTGAAGTTCTCATGCTCATGTGTAGGGGAAAATTTTTCTAAAATTTATTTTTTTCTTAAAACAACTTTCTTCTTGATTTTAGTAGTTATTTTCATTATATTCATGCTATTATTAGAGAAGGTGGTTTACCGAAATATTGTTGCAGAAAACAGAGAATTTCCATATATCCCCCACTTTTATTCCTCATCTTTAACACTTTATATTCTACTCTTCCTTCTTGATATTCTGTCTAAATGGTCACTACATTATTGGGCAGTGACGCTTTATTGTGGTTTATTGATTTCTCCTATTTGTCAATTTCCATTTCTCCCTCCAATTTGTCAGCATTTGCTTCATATATTTGTAGCTTTGTTGTATATATCTATATATCATCTATCTATCTATCTATCTATCTATCTATCTATCATCAACCATCTATCATCTATCTATATCTATCTATATACATATAATGATTCCCATATATATACTTTGCCTTTAATTGACCCTTTATCATTATATAGTGTTTTTCTTTGTCCCAAACAGCAGTTTAATTTTTAATTATAGCTCTTATGGTTTACAGAAAAAATCATGCAGAATGAACAGATTTCCAATGTAACCCCCCGAATGCCTAGTTTTCCTTAACATTAACTTTTATATTAGTGTGGTATCTGTTTCACTTGAAGAACCAGTGTTTTTCTTATTATAAAATTAACAGGAGTCCATATACACATATACTGTTCTTATTCCCTTCTGTAACCCCTCTTTTTCTTGTAATTACCTACTCTGTCTTCATACACTGTATATCCCAAACCACAGAGTATCTTTAACTTTCATGCACTTGAATTTTAGAGATTTTTATAATATGGAGTTACATGCCAAAAACCCAATACATTATTACTGGCCTTTATAATTACAAAAACAGTTGAGATTACCAGAGATCTTAAATTTTTATGTAATTTGACCCACTGTTGAAGGTCCTTTTATTTCTGTCTGAAGAAATTGCTTAAAATCTTTTCTAAGGCAGCACAAATGGTGTCAGACCCCTGAGAATTTTTCATTTGTTTGTTTTAATATGGGGTGACATTAATTTACTCTTCATTTTCAAGAATCTGTCTCACTAGACATAATATTATGAGAAGTGAATCATTTTCTGTCAGCCATTTAAATATTTCATCTAAATTTGCCTTTTTTCCTTCTTCATTTCTGTCTTCATGATTTCTGTTGGGAATTTGTTGATTATTCTTATTGGGACTCATTTGAGCAAAACATGTTGCTTTACTCTTGCAGCTTTCAGAACTTCCTCCTTGTCCATGGCATTTTACTGTGAGATCCCAGTGTGTCTGGGTATGGTATTCTATGATTTTATCCTATATGGGATTTTTTGGGTTCCGTGATTGTGCATATACATGCCTTTCTTTACATTTGAGAGGGTTCCTGCCTTTATATCTTTGGATATTTTTTCTGCCACTTTCTCTTTATTTCTCTGTCTACCACAAAGCATGTATGGTATTCTAGATTTTATGCCATGTGTCCATTCCACCAGGTGTAGTAAGGCATTCAAATTCCTGAGGATCCAGTTTCCATTCCCCCATGGAAGGTTTTAACAAGTAGCCAAGACAGGCAGATCGATTTTCCTGAAAACTCTGGTATATTGTGGAGGGGTCTGTGCTCCTGCAAGTCTATGACCCAGTTCCAAAGGGAGCATAGGAAGCCAACAACTGCCACTGAGAAGTCACAGCAATGCCTGTGAAATGCCACCTGCTTGGATCCAGGAGAGCAGTGGATCTGGGCGGAGATCTCCACAAGGTTCCTGCAGGAGGATTTTCTTGGTGGAAGTTCATGCTAGGTCCTCATGGCCTTACTGCATGCAGGGTTACATGGCACATCCCCAAAGCAAGTTTCTCAGGTGTTTTAAGGGAAGTGGATATGGTGGTTGCTGTCAACAGTATTGACCATGGTTCTGCCAGAAACTCCTCAAGAACCCAGGGGGCTAAAGCGACCCCTCACTGCAATACTCACTTGGAGCTTGGTCACCCAGTGGTGTTTTCGTGTCTTGTATGCCCCCAGGATGTCCTTTAAAAGTCATGCTTTCTGACCCTGTGCCCACCGGCATCACCCTGAAGTCCTCCACACCCCGGCGTGTGCCATCCCTTCAGCAGCCTCCTGCTTCGCCAATGCCTGACAGAGCCACCGACTGCCAAGCCCTGGGTCAAGGAGAGCCACTCACCAGCCAATTATCCCACCAGAGATCATTGGACATGGTAGGATGATGCCATGGTGCTCCAAAGTTAACAGTAGGTCACATACACTCTGTTAAAATATATTGTTTCTTTAAAACTATTTTCTCTTTAGATTTACAATTGTACATCAAAGGTCTTATTAACTGCTTTTTAAAAGGAACATTCCTTTTAGGGTTTGACTAGACCACATCGTACGGGAGCATATCTCAGTGAAACAGCATAAAAAGCAAATAAATGTTACAGCAAGAATAGCCAAAAACAGCAGCTCTGTAGAGCAGGGGAAATGGAGAGATTGAGAGAGGGGTCATTTCTGTGTGTTTTTCCATCTGGTTTTTGTTGATTATTATTATTGAGATAATGAAAATGCTTTAATAATGATTGAAGTGATGAACAGAAAGCTCTGTGCTTATAGCAAATACCATGGATTGTACATATTGCTTCAATTGAATTCTTTATCAAGTCTTTCTAAAATTGATTTGTAAAAAATATAGGGTGTGTTGAGGGAAATGTATACATTGTGAGGTATGGACTACAGTGAATAATCATATTTTCATGGTGCTCTTGCATAGTTTATAACAAAAGTATCACCATGGATCAAGTTGCTGGTGGAAGGTGATGTAGGGGATACCAGTATGATGTTCTGTATGTTTATTTTGTGAGTTCCCCTCTTTTACTATACATATAGTGTTGCTACATGCTCAGGTATGAATTGTACCTTCAATAAAAAATATATTTATAAACATGGGGTGTTGGTAGTCACACATGAAAGTTTTGGCTTTGCCTATTTCTGTATTCAGGGATTCCATTTGTTGCTCTTCAAGTTGGAGGCTGTGCTCCTTTGTGCATTGAGATGGATGGTGGTATTCTTGGACTGGACCATACATCCCTTGTAGCCTGTGGGCCACTCTGCCTGACGTCTGTGGAAAAGTCAAATTGGGCTTTATATCCTTGTTCAGTCTATAGATGCATTTTTACCTCTTGGCAGTGGGCAGGGGCATCTGCATGCCTTTGGGAAAGAGTTTCATGTTGGGGACTGGGCATCGTGTTGTTGTGAGAAAATTTGTCTATGTGATGTCAGCCTTCCTTTTTACAGTAAGAATTACTTTTGCTTTATTGCAAATACTTTCAAACTAGTAAAATGTGATCGAACAGCAGTAATTACCGTATGGATCCCTATACACATGAGAAATCTCAAAGAATTTTGATACTAATCAGAAATGGTTTCTGTGACAGAAATACTAGAGCTGGTTATCAGTAGATTACAGATTAATGAAATAATTCACAAAGATCTCCTCTAAATTACTGAATCAAAAGTGGGCTTACTCTAAGATGAATAATCAGAAAAAATATTTGGGACTAGCTTATCATTATTCTCCCAGTTGTTGTAGTTACCATTATTTAATTAATATAAAAAATTGTACAGAAATTGTTGAACCAATTGTATTCACCAGGAAATGAATTCATTGGGGCCTCTCATGTTTAGAGATTGTAATTTTCAAAGGAGCTAATAAATACCTTACATTTTCAAATAATGGTTATCATTGATTTCCAGTTTCATTTCATTATGATCTGAAAAGGAGCTTTGCATAATTTCAATCTTTCTATATTTATTGAGAGCTGCATTGTACCCTAACATGTGGTCTCTCCTGGAGCAAGATCCCTGGACACTTGAGAAGAATGTATAACCCACTTAATTTGGATGCAGTGTTCTGTATATGTCTGTTAGTTGTAACTCATTTATAATATTGTTCAAGTTCTCTGTTTCCATTTTGACCTTCTGTTGAGCTTTTCTATCTAATGATGTGAGTGGGATGTTGAAATCTCCAATGATTATTGTAGAAATGTTTATTTCTCCCTTCAGTTTTGCCAGAGCTTGTCTCATGTATTTTGGGGCACCCTGGTTAGGTACATAGAAATTTATGACTGTTATATATTTCTGGTGGATTGTCCCTTTTATTAGTATATAATTGCCTTCTGTATCTTTTATAAATTTTTTGCATTTAAGGTCTGTTTTGTCTGATGCTCATTTTTGGTTAAATTTTGCATGAAGTATCTTTCTCCAACCTTTCACTTTCAGCTGTTTTGTATCCTTGGGTCTAAGGTGAGTTTCTTGTAAGCAGCGTATGGATGAGTCAGGTTTTTTATCCCTTCTGTCAGGCTGTTTCTTTTAATTGGGGAGTTTAATCCATTCACATTTGATGATAGTACTGTAAGTGCATTATTTACTTCCACCTGTTTTTTCTTTGGTTTTCTTATGCCATATCATATTGCCTGTCTTTTTACTCTTTTGGTTATCCTTTCTCTATTCTTTCTTCTACATTTTCCTCCAGACCTCTCTCTTCTGTCTTTTTATTTCAGGTTCTAAAGTTTCCTTTCATAGTTCTTGCAAAGTTAGATTCTTTTTTTTCAAACTCTCTTATTTTCTGTTTGATTGTGAATATTTTACACTCACACTCATACTTGAAGGATTTTGCTGGATAAAGAATTCACAGCTGGCAGTTTTTCTATTTCATAATTTACTAATTGTATCACACCACTGTCTTCTTGCCTCCATAGTTTCTGAAGATAATCTGCATTAATTCTTACTGGATATTCATTGTACATGATCATTTGCTTCTCCCTTGCTGCTCTGAGAATTTTCTCTTTATCTTTGACAGTTGACATTCTGAGTAGTATGTGTCTTGGAGTAGGTCTATTTGGATTTATTCAGATTGCGGTACAGGTCACTTCTTGGACAAGTAAGTTCATTTCTTTTTTAAAAGTTGGAAAATTTTCAGCTATTATTTCTTCAAATACTTTCTGCCCCCTTTCCCTTCTATTCTCCTTCTGGCACTCTCATGACACATGTATTTTCATTTTGTGTTGTCATTCATCTCTCTGAACCCCTGCTCAATTTTTCCCATTCTTTTCTCCTGTCTTTTCTCTCTTCAATTTTAGTTTTTCTGTCTTCAGTATCACTTATTCTTTCTTTCCTCATTTTGTGTCTGCTGGTGTATGCTTCTAATGTATTTCTGATCTCACCTATTGTGTCTTTCATTCCCATGAGCTCTGTTACTTTTCTTTTTGAGGTTCCTAGTTCTTTATGCTTGCTAAATGTCTTCATGATGTCAATTATCTCTTTAATCATATTGTCTTTCAACTCATTAATTTGATTTTGAAAATTTGTGTGCATCTCACTAATTAGTTCTTTCAAATCCTATGTCTTTTATGGAGCTTTGATATATTCTTTTTCTTGGGCCATGTCTTCTGTTTTCTTACTATGGCTCATAATTTTTTGCTGATGTCTAGGCACCTGATTAAGATATAGTTTACTTAGATGTTCAATTTCTTTCTCTTTTCTAATGATTTAGTGGTGGAATGCTGTGTGTTACCACTACATTTTTTTAATAATTTTTTTTTTATTTTTTTAAAAATACTTATATTACATAAATGTTACACAAAAATTATACAGATTCCCATATGCCCCACCTCTCACACATCCCACATAGACATCCTTCATTAGTTTGGCACATCACCTGCAATAGGTATACACATCCTGGGGCTTTGCCACTAAGCATTGACCATAGTTCACATTGTAGACCAAACTCTCTCCCACACAGTTCTTCATGTTATATGATGGCATAAAATGGCCTATATCTGTTGTTGCAATGTCACGCAGGATAATTCCCAAGTCCCAAAAAAGCCCCTGTATTACAACTGCTTTTCCCTCTCCACACCCCTAAAGCATCCAGTGGCCACTGGCTCCTCATTAATGTTGTAATTTCTTCCATTGCTTGAATCACAATATGTCTATAACAGAATACCAGTAAGTCCACTCTAGTCATAGCTCTTCCCCCAATCCTGAGGAGTCTAGGATGTTGAGGTCCACTCCACCTCCAAGTGAGTGGGGGCCTATATCCCATGGATAAGTTAGGTGGGATTATCCTGCCTGAGGCTGCAGACTCTCTCCATTCCCTGGGATGGCTGTTGTCCATCATCATCACTCCCCACCAGATGTCCTGGGTGAGTCCATTGAGCTGTAGAGGAGGAGTTGCAGCTCCACTGAGATTCTGGGCACAGCTGGCAAATGGACAGCCCAAAGACTCCAGTCTCTGGAAGTACATCTACAAGCTCCAGCACCACATATAGGTTTGACTAGAAGGGACAGATGTACCATGTGCAGGGAAGACATATTTGAGTCCATCTCTGTCACTCTCAGAGCACAGATTCCAAAGTAGGGTCCACTGATAAGGCACCAAGCTCTGGGGCTACCTGTTCTGATATAGGACCTGGGTGTCTTCAGAGCCCTCAGGAGGCCCTTTATTTGGGGAGATATCCACATTGGAAGCATATGAAGACTACTGAGATGGCTTGACCTGGATTGCTAGGATTATCCCTGCTAGTTGCTCAAAACTGGGCTCTGGGCCCTGTAATTGATAGCAAACTGGCTTCCTAGGGCCTTGGGGAAGGAAGCAATAAAGGCCAGAAAAAGCCTTTCACTTTTTAAAATTTTATCACACGTTCTTCCTTGGTTGGCCTGCAGATTGCACGATTTGGTTACTCCCAGTTCAGTTCATGGTCAGAGTGTATTTGTTGCAACACAGACTGGATCAATGTTATAGAGCTACCTGCCTGAAGGCTAAGAGCCTTGTAATTCAAACTTTCTCAGTGACAGTTCTGTAGCCTTCTCTGACAGCCCCCTCCACTTTCCTGAATCAGAAATATTTCCATTCCCATCTGAGTCCTCAACAATCAGTCCCTGTTAGTAGAGTTAGAGATTGGGAGGTTAGTATATCTTTAGCCTATTGCTGCCTCCCAAGGCAAAAAATGGTGTGGCCCCACCTGGCCTGAAAGGGCTCCTGGGACACAGCAGACCAAATTTGTGAGTCAAAAGCTGAGTTAGCCTTAGTCTGTGTCCCTTTCTCTACTCTTTCCTGGAGTGGTAGATCCCTGGAAACCACTTGGTAGCTGCAGGCCCAGAAGACTGAGAATTCTAAAGTGTCTTTAGGCTCTTTAATGTGGGGGAGGGTGCCAGGAGCAGCAGCTGCTGGTTTCAACTCACAGTTCTGTTGTTGTGATTCCGCTCCTTTGTCCTTTCCTCCTCTTGGCACGTTTGCCTGGTGTCCTAAATCCTTGAAGATCTTTTCCAGGCTCTTTCAGCCTATCCTCTAGCTATTTTTCTGGAGAAAAATAGAGTTCCGTGTCCTTCTAGTCACCATCTTTCCAGAAGTCTGTAGTTTTGGTTACTGTGGCTATGTTACAAGTTTTAATAGTGTGAGGAAGTGTGATCCTCTGACTTTATCCTCCTTTTGCAAGATGACTTTTTAATTTTGGGCCCCTATCATTCTATATACATTTTATGATTGGCATTTCAATATCTAAGAAGGCTGTTAGAATTTTTATTGGGCTTGCACTTAATCTGTAAATCACATTGTATAGAATTGACATCTCAATATTTAGTCTTCCAATCCATGAACATGGAATTTCCTTCCATTAATTTAGGTTTCCTTTGATTTATTTTAGTAATGTCTTTCTTTTACATTCTTGGTTAGATTTATTAATAGCTATTTGATTCTATTACTTGGTATTGTAAATGACTTTTTTCCTTGATTTCCTCTACAGAATGTTCATTGTTCATGTATAGCAATACTGCTAGATTCTTGTTGTTGCTGTTGTACTCCACCATTTGTTGATTTTGTTTCCTTCATCAGTCTATTCAAAGATTCAATTTTTGGTATAGTTGATTACCTCTATTATTCCCTCTCTATTTCACTTATTGCTGCTTGATTGTTTATTATTTTCCTCCTTCTGCCTAGTTTGTTTAGTTTGCTCTTCTTTTCCTAAATCTCCAGTTGCGAGGTTAGATCTCTGATTTGAGATCTTTTTATTTCTTTTTTTTAATGTAAGCATTTAGACATGTATTTCCTTCTCACTACTTCCTTTGCTGCATCCCGTAAGGTTGGGTTTGTTCTATTTTCCTTTTTATTCACCTAAAGATATTTATCAATTTCCTTGTGATTTCTTCTTTGATTGTTTAAAAGTACATTGTTTAATTTCCTGTTATTTCTGAATTTTCCACTACTCTTTGTTATTGAAAGGTGGTTGCTTTTTCCATTTTCATTAAAGAATATATATTGCATGATTTCAAGATTTTTGAATCTATTGAGACCTCCTTTTTGACATGACATAAGGTTTATAGTGGAAAAGGATCCATGTGCATGAGAAAAGAATGTGTATTCTGCTGCTGTTTGGTGAAGAGTTCTATCATCCATCTATCTATCTATCTATCTATCTATCTATCTATCTATCTATCTATCATCATCTATCTATCATTTATCTTCATTAAGTCTCCATGGTTAAGTGCATTATTCAAATCTTCCATTTCTTTGTTGATTTTCTGTTTCTATATCTTCTCCATTATTCAATGTATTGAAGTATCTTGCTATTTATGAAGACTAATATATTTTTTCATTCAAACCTGTCAGTATTTGCCTCATATATTTTGGATTCTGTCATTTCATGCCTATATATTTATAATTTTTATGTATTTTTGTTGAATTGGCCCTTTTGTTAGTGTACCTTCTTTGTGCTTCAGAATTGTTTTTAATTAATATTTACTTTATCTGATATTAGTATACCTACTTCAGCTCTTTTCACTACTATTTTTCCACTTTTCACTTTAAATCGACTTGTGTCTTTGAATTTAAGGCGAGTCACATATAAATAGCTACAGTGGGGACATGCCTTTTCATCTATTCTGTCAATCTCTGTATTCTGCCCTGAAAGTTTAATACATTTATATTTACAGCCACTTCTGCCATTTTGCTATTTTGTCTTTGTAAATCTTATCCCTTTTTATGACCTTCAATTCATCTATTAATAGCTTATTTCATATTTATTTGATTTTTTTGTATTGGACCACTTTGAGTCCTTCTCATTTTTTGTCTGAATATATATTTCATGTATTTTCTTTGTGGCTACACTGAGGCCAAAATTCCACACTCTTTATAACAATCATGTTGACTTGATATCAATTTAATTTCTGTAACATACACATACACTTATCTTATTCTCCTCCAACTTCCACCTTTATTTGTACTTGTTACAAAGTATATCTTTGTGCATTGTATTTCCAATAGCATAGATTTATCGTTACTTTTATTTGCCTTTGATTTTAGAACCTATAAGAAGTAAAATGTGGAGTTACATACAAAAAAGTACAACACAATGGTACTGGCATTTATAATTACCCAAATTGTTACCTTTACTGGAAGTCTTTTTCTTTTATCACTGTGATCCATTTTCTAGTGTCCATTCTTTTCAGTCTTAACAACTCCCTTTATCACTGCTTATGGGGTAGGTCTAGTGGTGATGACCTACTAAAGGCTTTGTTTATCTGTAAATATTTTAAACTCATAAAATGTAAATTAAAAATATTTAAATTTTTGAAAGAAAGTCCTTGCTGGATGTAAGATTTTTATACATAAAAAATATTTAAATTTTTTTAAAGAAAGTACTTGCTGCATGTAAAATTTTTGGTGTGCAGTTATTTTTTACCACTTTAAGTATTTATACCCACTGCTTTCATGCAACCTTGGTTTCTGATGAGAAATTGGCACTTTATTTTATTAGGATTCCCTTGTACATAATCCATTGCTTTTCTCTTTCTTCTTTCAGAATGCTCTCCTTATCCTTGTCATTAAACAATTTGATTTCTATGTTTCTGTTTGTGATTCTCTTTGAGTTTGTTCTGATGGTGGTTTGTTGTTCTTCTTTTATGTGCATATTCATGTCTTTCATTAAATTTTGTGTGTTTTCTAGCATTATTTCTTTGAATATCCCTTCTGTCCCTTTTCTCTTTACTTTCCCTCTGGGATTTCTATAATTCCTGTATTGGTAAGTTTGATGGCCACCTATAAGTCTCTTAGGCTCTTTTTGCTCTTTTATTTTGAGTCTTTATTCTTTTGTTCCTATGCCTGAAATATTTCATTTATTTTGACTTCATGATTATTTGTTCTTTCTTGTACAGGCAATCTTTCATGGAAATTCTCTAGGGAACTTTTCGTTTCACTATTGTGGTCTTCAACTCCAGGATTTATTTTATGTTCCAATTGATAATCTCAAAGAGATACTCATTGTTCATTCATTGTTTTCCTCATATTCTTTAAATCTTTTTCCATGTTTCCTTTATCTCCTTGAGCTTGAATATCCTTTTTTAAAGCTTTTGTCTATTATGTCCAAAATATGGTCCTATTCATTGATGGTTTCTGGAATTTTATATTGTTCCTTTGGATGGGCCATAATATCCTCTTTCTTTGTTTGTCTTATAATCTTTTGTTGCACACTGTAAATTTTAATATTGTAAAGTTTTAACTCTGGGATTTACTCCTTGAGTGTTCTGTTCATTAAATTTTTACCAAGTTAATAATATGACAGAGATTTTCTTGAGTTCCAGGAGCTAACAAAAATAACACCAACAATGATAAAAAGGAAACAGCACCCTTCACAGTCTTTGCAAATTGCCATTGATTTGGTTTGTGATTTCCTCAAAGCATTCCTATCAAGAAAATGTAAAGTATAGGGTCTTCTCTGTCATTACTGAGCCTGAATGGAGACATGGACTTTGCTTCATTTCTTGGGCTTTTTCTTGGTCAGATCCATAGGAATTCCTGTGTTTACACTTTATAGTAATTCAAATTCCCCCTGTACTCTCTCTGAAATAGATTTTGTCACACTCCTGGTTGTTTTATTTTATGAATTAATGCAGGTAGGCCTTTGCTCAAGGCTGTTTTTCCCTAATTATTTATTTCACTGCTTTAGCTGTCATTAAGCATCTCCCATGCCTTCAGGAAAAATCCCGAGGGCAAGATGGTGACTGGTTCCTTATTAAGTATTTCGGGCTTCAACTGGAGAGAATCGCACCACAGTTTTCACATAGATGTTACTGTGCTTCATATGGAACAGGGTCAGTGACCTAAAGTTGGGAACACAGGCTGGCTCCAGAACATACTGGGGAGTGGATGGAGGAGGCACTAGAAAGTGCACCACAAAATCCACCTACAATTTTTCAGGCTTGTTTATCTTGATTTGGCAATTTCCCAGTTGCTGGAACATTTTATGTGTTTTCCAGAGTTTTCAGGAAGATGACTCTCTCTGTTTTGGCTAATTGTTCAAAGGTCAGCACTCTGGTCTTGGATAGTACAACCTTGGTCAATGAAAACAGAGATCAACTCTTTGATATAAGATGTCTCATGTGATGGTTAGGCTAATGTGTCAACTCAGCCTGGTAATTGTGTCAAATCAGTTCAGTGCCTTAAAAAGGGAAGTGATTTCAGCACTCACAGAGAATTTTCCAGCTCATCTTTGGACAGACAGCACCTCCTGGAAACTCATCAAGAACCTTCATTAGACCTTCATTGGAGCCCCTGGATTGCAGCTTGTCTGCAAAATCTGCATCCCCCTGGTCCATGAGAGAATTTAATAAAATTTCATATTTACAGATACCTCCTGTTGATTCTGTTTCCCTAGAGAACACTGACTAATAACACCCTACTTCTGGTACCAAATTTTGTTTTAGTGTTGATGCAAAGTACCAGAAATCTGTTGGTTTTGTAAAGGTATTTATTTAGGAGTAAAACTTACAGTTACAAGGCCCTAAAGAGTCCAACTCAAAGTACAATAAGAGGTATTTCCTAACCCAAAGCCTGTTGCCACATGTTGAAGAAATATGGCAGGTGAAGTCTGTGGTGGTTCAGCCCTCCTCCTTCCTCTTAAGGCTCTGTGGTCCCAACTTCTTCTGGTCTCAGCTGTAGGCAGGCATAGGGCTCATCTCTCTTCATTTGAGGCTTGTTTCTTTCTGGGCTCAGTTGTTTTGTTCCCTTCACATGGTCTCCTGTAAATTATCAGACTCATCTTGATCCTTTGCATATCTTTTAGGTGTATCTAATTCCATGTGAGGGTCTGTTTTATCAGCTCACCAAGGGGGCTGGTACTCAAAGCTGTGTTGTTCTAAAATGACTTGGTTGAATCAAGCTTTAATCTTAACATAATTTAATCAGATTTCTCAGCTAAATCTAACACAATCAAAGGGCTACCATGCCCAGAGGAATAGACCAGTTTACAAACATAATCTGTATCTCTTTTTTGGAATTCATAAAAAATAGCACACTGCCATAGCTCACAAAGTATGCACAATGATTTTAAGTTGAATAGCACAAAGTGGGTGTAAAATGAATGGAAAGAAAGTTCACAGAATGAGTGTACCTAGGTGAAGTTCAATTATTTTTATTGTGTTTTCATATAATATTCAAATTGCCTTGAGAAAATATGGAAAGGTCCAAGTGAGGGACATTTCAATCTAAATTTGCAGTTTAATATTTCCATTTGCTAAGGGAACCATAAGTTAAGGGCCACTTTTATATTATTTCTCAGCTTTGTGTTTTCCTGACTGCATGGAGATAGAAATTTGTGAAATTTTATGTATTTTTATATTGCTCATAAAACATTGAAAGAGCAATCTTATTACCAGAAATTTTATTGGAGGCCATTACTTATTTTTTATATTTTCATTCTACTAACACATATTCAACCCAACATGTCCCCTTCCAACCACACTCAAGTAAGCAATTTAATATCACCAACCATGTTAACAATGCTGTGCTACCATCACCACCATCCATCACCAAAACCTTTCCACCAAACCAAAAAGAAAATGTGTACAATTAAAACATTTTTTCTCCATTCCTCACCTACACCCTGGTGCTTGGTAACTTAGATTCTTTTATTGACTATAATTTGCTTATTATAATTAATTAAAATCAGTGAGATCATTCACTATTTGTTCTTTTATATCTGGCTTATTTCACTCAACATTATATCTTTGAGGTTCATCCATGATTTTGCATGTATCAGATCTTCATTCCTTTAAATGGCTCAATAATATTCCTTTGTGTTATATACCACATTTTGCTTATCCATTCATTGGTTGATGGACATGTGGGTTGCTTACATCTTTTGGCAATTGTGAATAATGCATCCATGAGCATCAGTGTGCAATTACCTTTTAAAGTTTCTGTTTTCAATTCTTTTGGGTATATACCTGTCAATGGATTGCTGGGTTATATGGGAGGGAAGGCCATTATTATGGATAACATGTGTCCCCAGCTGAATTCACAGCAGAGACAAACTGAGGGGTGAATTTCTTTAGAGCATAATTTCATTGATGTGGTGGATCCTTTGAAGATCATGTCTTAATGGGACAGTTTCATTGAACTTCCCCTTGTTGCATGAAGTGGTTTCTTACACCAATTTTGAACCTTAAAAGTCATTTCACCCCTGGGAGCAGAATTTGGACCCTAGGAAGTCCTCTTTCACCATATAATTAATGAACTCTCTTCTACTCACTATTCTTTTTTTGGCAATGAAGTGTATGGTTCACAGTTAATTTTATATGAAATAATGCATATAAATAGGTTTGATGCAACATAACTGAGAGTGCTTATATGTTTATGGATATCTCATGCCATTTCATACTATGGAAGTGCATGCTTCCATGGTTTTTTGGCAAACAGATTTGATGTTAAGAAATGAAATGCCATTGTAAATCTTGGTCCTTTGTATGTAACCTCTCTTCCCAACTAGAAGATTTGGAGATCTTCTTTTCATTCCTAATGTTAATTCAGTACATTTGATTGTTAAATCTCTCCTTTATTTTTGAAGCTAGAACAGTCCCTTCATTTTTTTGTGATAATTTTTATGACTCTTTAATGGACATACTGTTTCTTCAACACCTGTATTTTGTATCTATGGTGTTAAAGAAACCTTACATTAACTGGTTTGGGCCTCTTTATTCATATAACACCATTTTCCCAATATGATAAAACCTGAATTAGTAGAGAAGTGGAATTTCAGTAAAAATCTAGTACCCTGAAGACTGAGTGATTTGGTTGAGAAACTGCAGGGAAAAGAGATGATATCTGAACCAGGATAATGACCAGACCAACCTTTGCTTAAGATCTCAAGGACTTTAGAGTGGGCATGGGGGAATTTCAGTGGAGTAAATCTATGTGTCCATGGAAACTTAGTTTATTTTCAAAATGGATTGAAAAAGTTATTAGCATTTAAAATGGATAAGGCCAGACTTTCCACCCTCTTGTTAACTTTACCTAGCATGGAGGAAACCCATAAGGCTATTTGCATAGACTTGACAAAGGAAACTACTGGAAAAGGAGTGCATTAGCAAGGAAAATTGTGGGATGAAGCACCTGGGATATCATGTTTGAAATGGTAGAAAATTTGTGGATGCCTAGGGCCCCACTGGGCTGGAAGTCAGCAAATTTCCAAGCAGAATTTATAATAACGTCTGAGGATTTGAGAGCAGATCAGAAAAATATTCTACCTTTTCTTGTGAAAAATAAATCTGCTTACAGTAATGAACAATGAACTAAAATCTTAACACTACTTTTAACTGTGAAAAATAATAATTTATCATATAAAAGCCATTTTCAGTGCTTAAAGATTTCTAGATGAAATGATATTATTTTGGATTCTTTACTTTGTGGAAAATGTTTCTTAGAGAAGAGTGACTCAGAAATGGTTTTCTATTTGTACTGAGGGCCCTCATATTGGAAAAAGAAAAAGATTTACTGAGAAATTAAAAATACTACTACTAATAATAATGATTGTTATTCATGTAACTTCACCACAAGCAGATAAAACATTTCCATGAATATGATGGGGAGAAGGAAGAGTAAGTGAAACTCAGTAAAATCTCCAAACTATCTTATATTCATAAGATGAGGCATATATTTCATGTTGACTCAATCCATATCCTTGCCAAGCTCCTTGAAAACATGATTGTTAGTATTACAGAGACCACAAAGGCAAACACTGTATTTCACAGAATCCCTTGCATTTGGGATTCCACCAAGTTAAGTGGAATAGCACAGAGTGGATTATCTGAAATGAAAGTTGGATGGAATATAATGGGTATATGGCATTTTAAGCTGAATAGAACAGACTGTGTTTGCAAAGAATTATGGTCAAATAACAAGCAGAGTATATGCAAGTCTTGATGTTTTAATGAAGAGTGCAAGAGTGTATGTTGGATGGTGCAGAATGGATGAACATGCTGTGGGTGTTGACTTGCAGAGAGACTGTGGTTGGAGTCAAGTTGGATGGTACACATGGGTATGCAGGGAGTGGAGGGGAATTGCATCAACTTTGTTTAACAAGTGAAAATAAAACAGCACCAAAGGATACAATGAATGAAAGTTGTATCCACGGTGTGCCATTTAACTATAACACATTGCAGAGCCACTGTTTGTGATTTAAAAATCCTTACACAACAGTTCTGTATCATTCAAATATGATTGCTTAAACGTTAAGTTGTTACATTCACCTATCAATCATGCACACCCACCGTGTCAATTTATATGCTTTAGGAAACCTTTGCAAGCAATTAAACTTCCAATCATTCCAGGTTGCCCTTACTTTATATACATTGCCCCACAAGGCTATGCCATACTTTTTCCACTACCCTGCACAATTCAAGTATCACTCTATGAACATTTGCTTAACAACATGCCTTGCACACCCAGTTGTTCCACCCACATCCAAATTTTTGCACAATTTTTCTTTGCCACTAATCTCTCCCTCTTTGCTCACTCATTTTGCAATTAAACATTCACACATTGCAACCCATTCTGCAACATCCAACATCACTCTCTTCACACCCACTGTAAAGGCTACACCTTAAAACAAGATGGACCTCTGCACAAAATGTGGTTTGGACAATGAAATGGATGATTTTGCATATATATCTGGAGAGTATGAAAAATTTATTACTCACATAATGAGGCTATCTGTGGAAAGCAGGGCAGATTTTCCAAACAAGTCCAAAAATGACTTGAAAGAGCAAGGAAAGGCTTGGAGTTTTCATCATGGTTAGGGGTTGAGGCTGAGATGACATGTCTAGCACAAAGTCAGGGGTGTCCATCATTTGAACCTTCCACTGCCACCAAAGGATGGGACAACCAAGACTTCTTATAAGCTTGCCCAAATGTAGGAAAAAAGGAGAAGATAAAGAGGTGAGGTTTAAAATATTTCAGCAATCATATATTGGAGTGAGACACTTTCTTGCAATCCCTCACTAGTGTTTGTTGAATAAAATATACCATGTTTAATTTAATTTCATTTGAACTTAAGTAAGCCATTTTGGTGCTTTCTGAGACCTGTAAACTTAAATCAATAAGATGACTATTCTGTTGAAAGCCTTCTCCATGAACCTGGAATTGGGTATTCTGAAAGTGAAATGGCTGCCTTTGTCACGTAATAATTTCTGGAACTACATTAGATACAGAATGGCTTGGTAAGACCTTGTTTTGTGGCTTTAGACTGTGTAGAGACATATGTGTGTTTGATTTATATGTTGGTTATCTATAAGGCACATTATTTGGAAAGTCCTTCATCTATTTGGGAACGACATTAGAAAATAAATTGTTCTTGCTGTATTTGGTCAGACAAGATATTCAGAACATAGGCAGTGGCCCAAGAGTCTGTAAAAATATGCTGATGGTGCATATTTTTAGCTAGGGAATCCAGCACTAAGAGAACTTGGCCAATTGTGTTGGCACCAGAATCCCGTATTTTGTCTGTGACTTCTCAGTTAAGGGATATAAAGCAACAGTTCTTCAGTGAGATCTATAATGTGTGATAGTGGTGACTACCATAAAGTGTATGGATTCCCTTCAATCTTCACTCAGTTGATCCCAAAGGGCTTTCAAGATCACCAAGGCATCTGCAAATGTGGTGAGTTTCTCCAGCACAATGGCACATATCAAAGGACTGAGGAAAGAAGAGCCAACTTCTATTACAGATAGGATATGCCGGAGAGCTCAGATTTGGGCTTGTACGGTGCTCATTTCATGATACAAGGCATAATGGAAATCTGGATACAAAGGTCCAATGGCTCAGTGCCTGTGAGAGTCTCTATTTCAAGGAAAGTCCAGAATGTGGCCAGCAATTTCCACTCAATGCCAGGTAGCATAGGTACCAGGAGGACAGTTTCTTACATCAGATGGACAATATTTGGCCATCATAGGTGATCCAGTCTCTAAGAAGCATGAGAAAATGGTGGTAAATTCTTTACAAAGAGGGAGACTCTAGAGGGCATGAAGGGGAGTTACTGATTTTTTTGCAATTTTGACAGATTCTAGAACTTTTTGAGAGGGCCCCATTCAAGGTGAGAACATTTTCAAGAAAGAACATAAATAGGCTTAAGTACTATTGTTAAATGAGTAGATGTTGTCTCCAGGAACTTTAAAGTCTAAAACAGGGCCTTACTGAGGAACAGTAAAGTTGGGTGGAGGTAGTTCTTAAAAATAGTCCTTATAAATCTTTTATTTTAAAATAAAATTTTTTAAAAAGAGGCTGTTTCAGGAAAAAAATTCTCATAACTATTTTGTTTTTTTTTTTTAATTTATATTTATCTCTCGGAGGAGGCAGATTTATACCTGCATTGGGATGAATATTAGACCTAGAATCCAAACCCCATTCAAAACTTAATTACATGCAAATATTCCTGCTGTCCTAATTTTGTGATAATCAGGGTAGAATAAACATTTGCTATATTAGAAACATGCATGTGTCTCCAGACCTAGTTTTTCTCCCTAGGTCTAGTTTTTAGAATGCTGTTGATAAACTAAGCCTGATTTATTTTATGACCATCCTGTATGGGAAAAGACTGTAACTTTGGGTATCTTTGGTTGACCTTGAGTGATATAGCAGGGGGACAGATGTGGCTCATGTGTTTGTGCATCCATCTCCCATATGGAAGGACCTGGGTTCGATCCCCAAGATGTCTCAGTAAAAATTAAAAAAGAAATATATAGAAGGTGCATGGGCCACCAGGCCCCATGAATGTGTGCTGCCAGGCCCAATGAGCAAGTGAGGCATCAGGCCCCATCTGCAGGTAAGCAATCAGGCCCTGTTTGTGGGTGAGCCATCAGGCCCCATATTCAGGTGAGCCAACAGGCCACATGAGTGGGTGAGCTGCCAGTCCCCATCCACAAGTGAGCTGCCAGGCCCCGTGAGCAGATGAGCCACCTGACCCCATCCACACGTGAGCCATCAGGCCCCATCCATAGGTGAGCTGTCAGGCCTGTATGCAAGTGAGCTGCCAGGCCCCATTCACAGGTGAACCACAGGACCCATCCACAGGTATGCCACCAGGCCCCATCCATGGGTGTGCCACCAGGCTGGACAAGCAGGTGAGCCACCAGGCCCCACAAGCCACACAGCAGGATGATGACAAAACAGGAGAGTGATACAAGGGACAGCCAAGATGAGATGTACTGAAAAACCAGGAAATAAGGTGATGCAGGTGGTAGGATGCCTCTCTCCCACATCGGAGATTATGAGGATTGAATGCCAGTGAAGACAGGAGGTGAAGGATAAGAAGAGAGGGCAGGAAATGGACACAAAGAGTTGCTCAGCAAATGGACACAGAAACAGCAAAAAAGGGGGGGGGGGTTTAAAATGGATAAAAGTAAATAAATAAATAAATCCTTAAAAATTGTATAGGAGAGGAAGATATGGACTATAGTTAATAGTAATACTTTGACGATGCTCTTTCATGATTTGTTAACAAATGTTTTACAACAATGCAGGGTGTTTGTAGGGGAGATGTGTGGGATCCCTGTATGGTGGTATGCATGTTTGCTTTGTAAGATCACGATGTTTATGAACACTTATAGTTCATGTATGAATGATATACTTCAATAAATTTTTTTAAAAAATCTTAATTACATATGTTGTTAGTTGCCACAGTCCTTCTCTTGATAATTAGTAATAAGACTGCTCAGTTTTTTAAAATAATGAAACATGTTTAGGTGTGTGAAAGGACATTTTCAGCCATAAAAGGTGATGCTATTATCAGATTATCTGTTATGATACCTCATTTCAACATAGTCATGATCTACTCCTAAGTTGAAAAATCAGGATAAACACTTGTTTTAACTAACACAGGATGGAAAATTTGTGGTAAAAATAATTGAAGGGAGAATTCAGCAAACTAGAACATTGTTTCTTGAAAACTACCCACTTTGAATGTGAATATAGTTGTAAAATGCCATAGAATTTATGCTTGCCCTTCTTGATTCACAGGTAATTAATTCAAAAATATTTTTAATATAAAGGACACATGAAAATGGTTGGTATCATTATTATAGCTTGGCATGGCCCCCCAGCTCCCAATACATCCTCTACCCAAAGCTCAATGGGATGCTCTAGCGGCATGTCTACACTCCAATCCCCAGCCCCAGTACTAGTATATTTTTCAAGGTAATACATGTAATGCAAAACATCTAAATCAGACTCTCTCTCCAAGTATTGAAAATGAGACATTGAGATTAATTGTCATTGGTGGCTGAATCACATTCACTCTAGACAAATTTTCTAAAATCTCCTGCTACTGAAGTCCTTGGACCAGTCCTGTGACCTTTCTTCCTGAAGCTTGACTCTTAACTGCTCCTTGGACTCTGTGATACAACCAAGCACATTCTGATGAATTTTCATGTTTTTAAATTTGATGCTATCCATCTAAGATCTTGGAAGCTTATGGAGCATTGAGACATTATGCCAAAGGACAAGGCTCATCTCATCTCTGGACATCATTTTCTTCACTGGTACCAAATTCCATAGCCTTACAATGGACTTTGGTTGACAGTCTATGAGGGAGCTGAGCACTCTCATCTTAACCATGATGCTGCTTCAGAAATAGTAGCCATTTTTCAACTATTTGCAATGGCCCTGTGGGGACATAGGGGTTTCCTGATACTTTGGAAACAAGGTATATGTAGGAGATTTGTCAGTTTACATATTTCATATTATCCAATATTTTTTTGCTCCTGCTACACCATTCACTGTAGAATTTTTCTATGCAAGTTATTGTTTTTGGACAAGAACTATTTGTGGCTTCCACCATGCACTACCCTTGCCCCACATGTTGCCCTTGGAAAAAATCCACTGTGTGGCTAGGGTTTCACCAGCACCTGAAGGCCAGTCATATTCCCCTTGAAAGTCCCATTTCCCAACATGGATTACCTTCATTGTTCATCTAATGGGCAGGGTGCCCAAGTCTTCATTTATTCTCTCTTTAATGTATAGTTTATACCAAATGCTCTAGTGATTCCAGGGCCTTGGTTTTATTCTGAAAGAACCCAGATGTGTAAATAAATCACTTGCAAGTCTACAGTGTCCAGAATAAGATTTTTTAAAGTTTCTTAAAGAACAAAATCTGAGACTACCTTCTTTGTTCAGATTATGATTTAGTATCTTCCCATAAATAATACCCCCCAATTAAGCAGCAAAGGCCACTGGATCAATGGAATGGAAGATTTCAAGGAAACATTGGGTGGAGTGACAGTAAGGAATCTCATTTGATATTCATAATTTTATCCTGCTCCAATTGTAACTAAAACAAACAAAATTAATACAAAAATTAGACCATGGAACAGATTTTCAGGAAAAAATATGTGGTTGTGTTAGGTAGGAGAAAAGGCAAAAGACTCACCTCAACATTCCAGAAGGGTGGCAACCTGATTAATCAAGTTTCCTGGAACCATGTGCCCTTGGATCAAACCTCTGGTGAACAGAGTGCCAACAGAGAAGAGAGGAAAGCAAAGGGGAGTAAAGTTGGCATTTGCTTCTATGATATTCCAAGTAATGAAAATTGTAAACACTGCTTTATAAAACACTTTTAAAGAATTATCCAGGTTTATGCACCATCTGTTTCTTACCAGACTTGGACTGCTGGACTGATAGACCCATTGGCTTCACCCTGGGTCTCTGGGAAGAAGGAGTCTCCAGGAGGTTGTGCAGCCTGTGTACCTGTTTTGAGGGCAGTCCTCTCTTCTAGCTAGTGTTATGATCATGGCAAGTCATTTTCTCTGAGTGCTAAGCATTTCTCAGTGACTGTGGGACACTTCCTGAATCTACAGAAGTTCTAGAACTGATGGATATATGGAGATGGATGTGGGAGCTGATAAAGATAGTAGTGTTATGGAAAAAGTGGCTCTGGTTTAGGCAGTTCTATCGTATCTTCAAAGAAAATGAGGGGTGAAGATGATGTCACAGGTGCCTCATTGTGTCACTTCCAGAACATCAACAGGGTATTGGTTTGGCAGGTGAAAGATTGGGTTAAAATTCCAGGGCCCAGGGCCTGATACTGGACTGGGCCTAATATTGGGCAGATGAGTTAGAGATGGAAAGGTACACACTTATCCATCTATCTCAGCTCTCCTTCAACTCATCTTATGCTCCTGCCTTCATGTCGAGGTCCACCTGTGGCTGCTTGCACTACTGTAATGTCCTTGAAACCTATGTGGAATTGGCTACCTTGAGGAGCAGAACCTCTACAGAGATCAAGGATTCATGATGACAATATTTAACTGCAGTATCTTATGTCAGGGATAAACACCCTTGAGTGGAAGGAAGTCTCCAGGGGCCATGCCTCTCCTTCTGAAAGAAAATTTCTGCTTCTCATTGAATAGCAAGAAAAAAGACCAAAGGAATTGAACTAAAAACAGGGAATGAAATGATCAAGGGTCATTGCCCTGCAGAGGAAAAACTGAACAAAACAGAATGAAATCTTCCTAAGATGCACATCTTCCAACCCAATTCTGTGATGGATTTCAACTTTGTCCAAGGGAATAAATCCAAGATGTTGAATAAAATATTCTCTTCAGACTTACCCTGATATAGTTACACCTCCTACTTGGAGAGGTAGTCTTCTTCTTCATCTTGTTACTACATGCATAGTCCTTTACCACAGGCACCAAGAAAGGACTTCACAACAAGATCCTCCCACTAGGATTTTTGTAATTGCAGAGAATAGGTCACTGCCTGACTTTAAAGCTTCAAAGGACATGCTGGCTCCCTTGTTAGGGGCTAATGCAGCTTGTGACTTTAATTAGAAGCTCCTGTTCATTTACCATTCTGAAAATCTTATGGTCCTTAAGAGTTATGCTAAATCTACTCTGCTTGTGCTTTATAAATGCAACAAAAAAGCCTGGATGACAGAGCATCTGTTTACAACACAGTTTACTGAATAGTGTAAGCTCTCTATTGAGCACTACTGCCCAGAAAAGTTTCCTTTCAAAATATAATTTTTCATTGACCACTATGAAAGTCCTAGATGGCATATTCTTCCAAGTGTAAGGCTGCTTTATATACATTGAAAATCTGTTGTTTAGTGTACCCACCTTCTTCAATTACATTAGATTTTCTGGATAACTTGGTGCAGCTTCTACATCAGCCTTTTTGCTTCTACTTACTTTTATGTATGGAAGTAGCTTCTTTCCTTAATTCTCATAAACAAACCTCTGCTAGTTTCAAATTTTTCTTCTGCAGCCTTCTCACCTCTCCTCTCTCAGCCTTCACTGAATTGAAGAGAGTTAGCACCTTGCTCTTTTCTGGAGTTTCACTTAAGGGAGTGTTTTGGCTGGTTTGATTTTCTACCCAAACCATTAAAACTTTCTCCATATCAGCAATAAATTTGTTTCACTTTCTTATCATTTGTGTGTTCATTGGGGTAGCACTTTTAATTTATTTTAAGAACGTTTCCTTTACATTCACAACTTTTTTAACTGTTTGGCACAAATGACCTACCTTTTGACTTATCTCAGCTTTCAACATGCCTTCCTTACTAAACTTAATATTTCTAGTTTTTTTTAAAGTTACTGGAGCCAGAGATTGAACTCTGAATACTTTGTATGTGGGAAGCTGGTGTTCAACGACTGAGTAATATTGGCTTCCCTGGATTGTTTTTTTCATTTGTTTGCTTGTTTTTTTGTTTTTTGTTTAGGGAGCTACTTGGGACCAAACCCAGGATCTCCCAGTGGGAAGAAGGCTCTCAACTGCTTGAGCCACATCTGCTCCCAATCTTTCTAGCGTTTGATTTAAACTTAGCAGTCAAAGTAAGATTATTACCTGACCTAATTTCAATATTGTTGTGCTTCAGGGAATAGGGACAGGGAGGGAAATTGGAAAGGCCAGTTACTGGAGTAGTCAGAACACAAACAACATTTATCAATTAAGTTCAATATCTTATATTGGTACAGTTAATTGTGCCTCAAAATAATTACAACTCTAACATCAAAGATTACAGATCACTGTAACAGATATAATAACAAGGAAAAAGATTGAAATATTGAAAGAATTTCCAAAATGTGACACAGAGACATATGTTTTGGAGAAATGGCACCAATAGGCTTCATTGAAGCAGGGTTGCCACACAGCTTGAATTTTTAAAAACACAAAGTGCAATTAAATGAAGTATCCCTTTATAATCTCAAAAATTTGCCTTTCCTGAATGTCATATTGTTGGAACCATTCAGTATTTAGCTTTTTCAATTTGGCTTCTTTCACTTGGCAATATGCATTTAAGATTCATTCATACATTTGCATGGCTTACTAGCTTATTCCTTTTCATCACTGAATAGTATGCAAATGCATTGATGTACCACCATTTATCTTTTTCCCTTTTGAATGCTACCATGACTTCTTCAAATTTTTCACCATTATAAGTAAAGTTTGAAATATTTGAGTGCTGATTTGTGTGAACAAGTTTTCACACCTGTTGGCTAAATATCTAGGAATATGGTTATTGGATTTTATGGTGATATCATATTTAGCTTTGAAAGAAATATCATACTGTCTATCAAAGTGGCCATACCATCTTGTTTTCCTACCAGCATTGAATGAGAGTTCCTGTTTTGCACCCTTATGAGCAGTGTTCTCTCTTTTATGTATTTTGGTCATTTGATTATGTATGTAGTAGTCCCTCATTTGGGTTTAATTTGCTTTTCCACAATGAGAACTGATTTTGAGCACCTTTGTGAATACCTGTTATCCACTTGTATATTTTCTTTTGAGTTGGTACTATTGAAAGTTTTAGACTTTTTAATTTTATTTTATTGTAGTAATATAAAAACAAAAAAGTCTTTTAAACATTTTAAGTGTGCAATTCAATAATTCTAACTACCAGTGCAATGTTTTGCTACCATCACTAACTTTTAATTGAGCTAATTTCTTCTAGTAGATTTTTATGATTATTTTTTGCATATTTAGATACAAGACATTTTTCAGATATGTATTTTGCAAATATTTTATCCAACCATGTGGTTTGTGTTTTCATTGCATTAACAATATCTTTTCTGTGAATTAAGTTTTAATATTAATAAAATATACCATATCACTTTCTTTCATGAATCATATTTGTGTTGTATAAGAGGTTATCACCAAACCCAAAATCACATTGAATTTTCCTATATTCAAGAATTTTTATAGCTTTTCAATTTAAATTTAAGTCTTAAGTTATGTTGAAAGCAGTGTTTTCGTAGTCAATTAACTTTTTGTCTATGCTCATTTTTTTCTAAAAATGTCCAAATTTTCCATCACCATTTATTGGAAAGTCACCCTTCTTGAATTAAATTGCCTTTGCTCCTTTGGCAAACAGCAGTTGACTATATTTGCATGCGTCAATTTTTGGTGTCTCTATTTTATTCCATTTATTTTAGTGTCTATACTTTCACTGAGATCAGGCTGTCCTGATTAATGTAGGTTTACATCGTCTTGAATCAGAAGTGTGAATTCTTCAACTTTGTGCTTCATCAAGGTTTTGTAGGCACTTCTATGTTAGAAAAAGATTTTTCTATAAAATTCCTTCCTGATATTTATACTGGAATAGGATTGAATCTATAGGCCAAGTTGACAGAATTGACATCTTAATAATTTTTAGTCTTCCCATCATGAACAAGCAATAATTCTTCACTTATTTAGATTTTTTTGTTTCTTTAAACAGCATTTCATAGTTTCCTGCACACATATTTCACCTACATATTTCTTATTTTTGTGTTGTTTTAAATAATAGCATTTATTTATTTTTAATTCAGATTGTGATTTTTTATTGTTGACATACAGGAAAGCAACTGACTTTTGTATATTGAGTTTGTACTTTATTTCTTGTTATCACAATCCATTCCATTCAAGGAATGAGATAGCTGCCTCAATTTCTGTTTGAATTTCCTAAAATTATGGCATAAATAATCTGAACTCTGAATTTCAGTGATCCTGAGAAAGGGTGGGTAGAAGAAAGGCCACCAATAAATAGTGATCTCAAATAAAGCTGTGTTGTGCCTGGTTAGTTGAGAGGGGACATCTGAATCAAACAGATAGTAGAACAGATAGATAAAAAGATAGAAAAAAAACCCAGCAGGGACTCAGGGATTTAACTGACAACACAAAATGCACAAACATATGCATTATAGGCATCCCAGTAGGAGAAGAGAAGGGAAAGGGAAAAGAAGGAGTGTTGAAGGAAATAATGGCTGAAAACTTCCCAACCCAATTGAGGAAGATGGATGTACATGTCCAGGAAGCACAGTGCACCCCAAATAGTATAAATCCCAACAGGCTTACTCCAAGACATATAATTATCAAAATATCCAATGCTCAAGACAAAGAGAAAATACTCAAGGCAGCAAGAGAAAAGAGAACCATCACATATAAGGGAAACACAATAAGATAAAGAGCTGATTTCTCATCTGAAACTTTGGGGTCAAGAAGACAGTGATATGACATAGTCAATATACTAAAAGAAAAAAACTTCAAGCTGCAAATTCTCTATCCAGCAAAGCTGGCATACAAAAAATGAGGGAGAGTTCAAAATATTCATAGATAAAGATAAATTAAGAGAATATGCCAATGAGAAATACTAAAGGAAGTTCTACAGGTTGAAAGGAAAAAACAGGAGAAAGTTGGGGAGAAGTGTAAGAACAACTAAAAAGACAAAAAGAAATAAAAACAATATGTGACACACATAAACCCAAAGAAAATATGGCTGATGTAAGAAACTCATTGATAATAATAACACTGAATGTGTATGGATTAAACTCACCGGTCAAGAGACACAGATTGGCAGAATGGATAAAGAAATATGACCCATCTCACTGCTGTCTACAAGAAACCCACCTTATACACAGGGATTTAAGGAGGCTGAAACTGAATGGCTGGAGAACAATTTTACAAGCAAATAACAACCAAAATAGGGCAGGAGTAGGTATCCTAATATCAGAAAAAATAGACTTTAAATGCAAAACTATTGTAAGAGACAAATATGGACACTATATATCAGTAAAAGGGGTAATCTTCCAAGAAGAGAGAATAATCATAAATATTTATGCATCTAATCAGGGTACCTCAAAATACATGAGGCACACACTAGAAAAACAAAGTGGAGAAATAAATGTCTCTACACTTACAGTGAGGGACTTTAATAAACCATTTTCATGATTAGACAGAACATCTAGACAGAGAATCAATAAAGAAACAAAGATTCTGAATAATCCATTAGAGGACCCGGACCTAATAGACACATACAGAATGCTACACCCAAATACAGCAGGATACACATTCTTCTCAAGGGCACATGGATCATACTCCAAGATAGACCATATGCTAGGCCACAGAACAACTCTCAATGAATTCAGAAAGAGTGAGATTATACAAAATAATTTTTCTGACCACAATGGAATGAAATTGGAAATCACTAAATGCCAGAGAAACAGAATAGGCACAAAGATATGGAAGCTAAACAACACACTCTTAGACAAACAGTGTGTCAAGGAGGAAATCTCAAAAGAAATCAATAACTGCCTCAAATCAAATGAAAATGACAACACAACATAACAAAACCTATGGGAGGCAGCCAAAGCTGTACTGGGAGGGAAATTCATAGCCATAAAACATATATTAAAAAAGAAGAAAGAGCTAATATTGAAGACCTAACTGCACACCTGGAGAAATTGGAAAAACAACAGTAAACTAACCCCAAAGGAAGTAAAAAGAAAGAAATAACAAAGAATAGAGCAGTGTCCATCACTGTAAGGTAATAGAAAACATTTCCACTGACCACTAAATACCCCTGCTTGATCTATTCTGGTCTTCCCTCTCCATCACCCGGGGTCCCATGACAACCCCCTGGCTTGACTCATTGGAAGACAAGATTCATAGTTACATGCAAAAAGAGGTCTCGACACGCTGGTTTATCCTCCAGTTTTAGTAGCCGTCCTTGTTCTTAAGAGATGCCCACCTATTTCTGTGTTCCCTTTAGTATCTTGGGTATTCTCACCCACCCTTCCAATCTACCCACCTGACAACCCTGCATCACCCAAACCAATATATCACTAACCTCCTGTCCTATCCCTTCAATACACAACTACACTCTATCACTTTACCACAGTTGAGTCCATATGGGTGATGGCTCACAACTTTCTGTTTTCTTTCTCTTTCCTGTACACCTATCTTTCAGACAATGGTTCTCAGAGAATGCTCAAATTACTTAATTCATATCAGTGAGGTCATGTACTATTCATCCTTCAATGCCTGGCTTGCTTCACACAACATACTGTTATCCTGTGTTTTAGCACTTTATTCCTTCTGACAGCTGAGTAATATTCCATTGTATGTATGTACCACATTTAGTTTATCTATTCATCTGTTGATGGGCACCTGGTTTGATTCCAACTTTTGGCAATAGTGAACAATGCCACTATGAACATTGGTGTGCATATATCTGTTCGTATCTTTGCTTTCAGTTCTTCTGGGTATATACCCAGCAGTGGAATTGCTGCATCATATGGAAGATCTACTGTTAGTTTTCTGAGGAACCACCAAACTGTCCTCCACAGTGGCTGGAACATTCCACAATCACACCAGCAGTGGATGAGGGTTCATATTCCTCCACATCCTCTCCAACACGTATAGTCTGCTGTTTTTTTAAAAGCCACCATTCTAATGGGTGTAAGATTGTATCTCAATGTAGTTTTGATTTGCATTTCTTCAATTGCTAGAGATGTCAAGCATTTTTTCAAGTGATTTTTAGCCATTTGTATTTCTTCCTTGGAGAAGTGTCTTTCTGGGTCACTTGCCCATTTTTTAAATGTGTTGGTACTCTTCATATTTTTAAATTGTAGGATTTCTTTATGTATGCAGGATATTAGGCTCCAATCAGATATATGGTTGCCAAATATTTTCTCTCATTGGGTAGGCTGCTTTTTATTTTCTTGATAAAATCCTTTGAGGTGCAAAAGTTTTTAATTTTGAGGAGATCCCATTTATCTAATTTTTCCTTTGCTGTTCGTTCTTTAGGTGTGAAGTTCATGAAACCATTTCCTCTTACAAGGTCCTATAGATGCTTCCCTATATTATCTTCCAAGGTCTTTATGGTCTTAGCTCTTATATTTAGATTTTTGATCCATCTTAAGTTGATTTTCATATAAGATGTGAGATGTTGGTCCTCTCATTCTTTTGGATATGGGGATCCAGTTTTCCATGCACCACTTGTTGAAGAGGCAATTCTCTCCCAACTGTATGAGATTTGTGTCCTTGTTGAATATCAGATGACTGTATATGTGAGGATTTATATCAGGACTCTCAATTTGGTTCCATTGGTCAATGTGTCTATCCTTTTGCCAATGCCATGTGGTTTTCACCACTGTAGCTTTGTAGTATGTTTTAAAGTCAGGTAGTGTGATACCTCCAACTTCATTATTCTTTTTCAATGTGTCTTTGGTGATTTGGGGTCTCTTACCCTTCCAAATAAATTTTGTAGTTAGTTTTTCCAATTACTTAAAAAATGCAGTGTTGATTTTTATTGGGATTGCATTAAATCTGTAGATTAGTTTGGGTAGGATAGACATCTTGATGATGTTTAGTCTTCCTATCCATGAACAGGGAATATTTTTCCATTTATTTAAGTCTTCTTTGATTTCCTTTAACAGTGTTGTGTAGTTTTCTGTATATAAGCCCTTTACATATTTAGTTAAATTTATTCCTAGGTATTTGATTCTTTTTTTGAATGCTTTTTCTGCATCTACAGAGATGATCATGTGATTTTTTTGTTAATTCTCCTTCTTTTGGGAAAGCTTCTAGAGCCGATAAATGAGTTCAATAAATTGGCAGAATGTAAGATCAATACGCAAAAGTAAATAGCATTTCTGTACACCAATAATGAACAATATGAGGGGAAATGAAGAAAAAAATCCATTTACATTAGCTACTAAAAGAATCAAATATGTAAGAATAAAGTTAAAGTTGTAAATGACTTGTCACAGAAATTTAAAGAAGATTGTTAAAGGAAATAAAAGAATACCTAAGTTACTGGAAGAATAGTCCATGTTCATTGATTGAAAGACTAAATGTCATTTAGATATCTGTCTTACCCAAATTGACTTGCAGATTTAACTCAATTCCAACAAAATTTACAACTGCAACTTTTACTGAGCTGGAAAGATCAATTTTGAAATTTATTTGGAAGGTCAATAGACAAAAACATATTGAAAGAAAAAAGGAATTGGATGAAGCATGCTGTCTTTAAAGCATACTAAAAAGCTATTGTGGTCAAAATAGCATGGCTTTGGCACAGGGATAAATAAACATGCTGAAAAATGGAACCAAACTGAGAGTTCTGATTTAAATTTTGGCATATACTGTTAACTGATATTCAACAAGGCCAACAAACTGACTCAACTGGGACCCAATGGCCTCTTCAACAAAAGGTTCTTGGAGAACTAGATATCCATATTCAAAAGAATGAGAGAGGATCACCATCTCACACCCTATACAAAACTTAACTCAAGCTGGACCAAAGAGCTGAATATAAGAGCCAAGACCATATAGCTCCTAGAAGATAATGTATGAAAGCATGAATGAGATCTTGAAGTACGAAATGGTTTCATAAACTTTACACCCAAAGCATGAGCAATGAAAGATAAAATAGGGAAACGTGATCTCCTAAAATTAAAATCTTTTCTACTTCGAAGGAATTTGTCAAGAAAGAGAAAACTAGCCTACTAAATATTTCATAAACATTTATCCAATAAGAGTCTTATATCCAGCATTTATAAAGAAATAATAATCTCAAAAATAAAAAGGAAAACATCCATTTAAATAATGGACAAGAGATTTGAATAGACACTTGTCCAAAGAAGAAATACAAATGGACAAAAAGCACATGAAAAGATGCCCAAAATCACTAGCTATTAGGGAAATGGAAATCAAAACTAAAATGAGATATCATCTTTCAACTTTTAGATGGGTGACTATTAGTAAAACAGAGATTAACAAGTGTTGGAGAGAATGTGATGGAAAGGGAACACTCATTGAATGCTGGTGGGAATGTAGAGTGGTGCAGTCATTGTGGAGGACAGGTTTTGTTGTTTCCTCAGAAAGCTAAATATCGAATTGACATATCATCCACCAATCCTATTTCTGGGTATATACCAAGAAGAACTGAAAGCAGGGACATGAACAGATATATGCACACCTATGTTCATAGGGGAATTAGTCACTACTGCCAAAAGTTGGAAGCAACCCAAGTGTCCATCAAGAGATGAATGCATAAGCAAATTGTGGTATATACATGCAATGGATTATTACTCATTTGTAGACAGGAAAGTAGGATTAACACATGAAACAACATGGATGAATCTTGATGACCTTATGTTTAGTGAAGTAAGCCAGTCAGTGAAGGACAAATGTTATGTGACCTCACTGATATGACTTGAGGCATTTGAGCAGAATCACATAGTTAGATTTTGGAAGATAGGTTATCAGGAGACAGAAGGGAGTACAGGGTGGTGAACTGATGCTCAATATGGGCAAAATCTATGATAAGGTTGAACAGGGTGTTTGGGCAATGGATGGGGTGATGGTGGTGCTGTAATATGATTGGGTTCAATGGTTCTGGAATATGATGGGAGTAGTGTGAGGGGTTGCATTGGACTATCCATGGATCTGTGAGGGAGGGTGAAGGAAGGAGCAGATGAACTCTGGGGATTTGTGGTTCTGTCTTTTAAACTACAGTGGTAGTAATATTCTTTTGGCAAATATGTCAGTGAAGGGTGACAGGTGCAAGGCATCAGCGGTGGAGGATATGCAGGGTAGTGTGCATCTGGAGCATGCTTCTATGGAATATGAAAGTGCTTATCTTGTCATAATGTGCTATCTCAGTGTGTGGCCATCAACACAATAAACAATAAAATATTAAACCCCATGCTGGAGAGTCCTGCTATATTCTCAATTAGATGGGGCAAGAAGCTATTGAGAACATAGGCAGTGCCTAATAAAAGAAAACAGACTGATATGTTAAGCCCTCAATATTATTGCAAGTAACTATGAACCTTATCTTTCAAAAATTGAAACTTAGTGGTTACCATAGGTTCTGAGGGAGGGGGAGAGAATAAAAGAATAGATGGAAACTACGGCATTTTTAGGACATTGGAATTATTCTGCATGATATTGCAATGATGCATACAGGCCATTTTAAATTTTGTCAAAACCTATAAAAGTGTATGGTGCAAAATATACCATAATGTAAACCATTGGCCATGGTTAGTAGCAATGTTTCATTATTTGTACAGCAATTGTAACAAATGTACCATACACATGTAAAATATTATTAATAGGGGAGAATGGGAGAGGGGGAGGGCATTGGGTATATGGGAACTTCCTAAATTTTTATGTGACTTTTTTTAACCTACAACATCTTTGAAGGTAACGCCAAAAAGAAAAAAGAAAAAAAAGACACTGGTGGAACAGAAGAAATTTATACTATGCATAAGAGATAACAGATCTTACAAGAATGAAAGTCAAAATGAAAAAAATTATTTTCTTTTCTTCTTAAAATTTTTATACTTGTATTTTATTTGTTATTATGTTATTTTCTTATTTTAATTTGCTTATTTTTTGCTTTGTTTTGTGGGAGTTTTGGATTGCATAAGGGTCATAACTGTGAGAAGGGATGATAAATGGTGTGGGTTGTTGGGGATAGGGGAACGTGTGGGGAGGGGTGCACCTGGGACATGCCTTTAAGGCCATGAGGTTTTGTATCAGGGGGGTGGAGTCCCACACAATAACTGAAAAACATTGAATTCTTATCCTGGGAAGTCCTGCTACAGTCTTTAATAGAGTGGTAAGTATCTCCTGAGTAAATGGGCAGTGACTAATGAAGGAGGATAGACCTTATGCCAGGCCCTTGATATTGATGCTTGTACTTATGAACCTTTTCTGAAATGGAAACATAGCCTAGCATTTTATGTTGCCTAAGGGTTACCTCCTGAAAGCCTCCTTTTTGCTCAAATGTGGCCACTCTCTAAGCCTAACTCAGCATATAAATGCACTACCTTTCCCCCATCATGTGATATGACTCCTGGGGCTGAGCCTCCCTGGTACTGAAGAATTATTACCAATTGGTAACTAGTGATGCATTTGGAAAAAAGACCTTGACAAAAACAGAGAAATATTAAATACAAATGAGTTTTTATGGCTAACAGATTTCAAAGTGAGTGGAGAGTTCATTCCAAAGGCTAGGACCATCCACATCTCAGCTGGATCTCATTGACTACCACAGGAAACAGTGCCTCAAGTAGTGGGGTTCCTAAGGGCTCTAGAAGTATTTAGACACTATAGGCAGGGCAGGCTATCTCAGGAATTCAGCACCCTGTCTGTGGACCTTACTTTGGAATATATGCTCCCAAGTGTTACAATTACACTCATTTATAATTTCCCTACACATGACTGTTTTTTCCAATTTTATTTGAATCTATAATTAGAAGTATACTCATTAAATATATGTCCTAGATAATTAAATCTTCAATCTGTTCATATGCTGGTTGAGTCCTAAATCTCAGCAGATTTGCAACTCCTACTCTCCAGTTCATTGGACTCACCAAGGACAACTAACAAAATGAATATGATGGGCAATGCCCATCCAAAAACAGAAAGTATCTACAACTGCAAGCAAGATGTTTCCATGCATCAGTCTCATGGGATCTAAAACCCCTCTCAATAAGAAACAGAGTGGGCATCACCATCTCAAAACCCTCAAGATTGCAGAATGAACAAACATTAGGGTGGAATGCAACTATGGAAAAAATTAGGCTTATTATTACTCTAGCAATGAAAGAACTTGTATAATTGATATAAAGGCAGTGGCCACCAGAGGTTCTGAAGAGAGGGAAAGGGAAGAATAGGTATAACATGGGACATTTTTAGGACTTTGGAATATTCCTGTATGACATTGAAATGATAGATACTGTCCATTATACATTTTATCTAAACCTATAAAATTGTGCAGTGCAAAGTGTAAGCAATAATGTAAACTATTGTCCATGGTTAGATGCATTGCTTCAATAGGGGTTTATCAACTCTAACAAAGGTATCATACTAATAAAAGATGTTTTTTATGGGGGGAAATGTGGTAGAGGGGGTGTGTGATATATGGGAATCATTAATTTTTTTAACTTAAATAAAAGAATTTATTGACTCACAGTTTTGAAAGCTACAAGTTAAAAATCAAGATGTTCTCAAGGCCATGGTTCTCCTGGGGTTGGTAGGTTCTGGTGGTGGCTGTCCTCTGTCACATGGCAATTTCTCTGTCTCCTCTCTGTCTTCTCCTAACTTCTACTGAATTCTAGCTCCTAACCATGCCTTTCTCTCAGGATACCTATATTTTTGATGTAACATTTATGTAGTCTAAAGTTTCTTTAAAAATAAAAAATATAAGGATGTCATTTGGAAGCATAAGTGAACCTGAAAACTTAAAATTATGCTGAAAAATAAGAACAAAATTAGAGGGAGCCAAATCTCTATTCCAAAGTGTAATACAAATGTACAGTATTTAAAATAGTCTTATACTGCCATAAATTTAACATATAGAAAATTGAATAGGATCAATACTCTAGAAGAGAAACCCATACATCTAAGGACAACTACTTTTCAACACACATGGCACAAATGTCTTATACTCTTGAAAGAATAGTGTTTTTACAAAATGATGGTGGAATAACTGGATATGCATATATAAAGCCTGAAGCATGGTCCTTACCTTACAGTATTTACAAAAAATTAAGTTATTTAGAGGGGTAAATATAAAAGCAAGTTATAAAACCCTTACAATAAAATATAGGGGTAAATTTTCCTGAATTAGGATGTGGCAGTTTATGCTTAGATAGGGCATTAAAAACACTAAAACAAAAGAAAAATAAATAAACTAGACTTCACAAAATTAAAAACTTTTGTTCATCAAAAGACCCTCTCAAGAAAATGAAAAGATAACCTGCAGAATGAAAGAAAATACTGGCAAATAGTATATCTGAGAGGGGCCTAATATCCAGAATATAAATAAATATCCCTTACTACATGACATAATTACAAATAATCTAATTAAAATGGGCACAGTATTTTTAAATATATATATTTTATAGGAATATATGCAACTAGCCAGTAAGCACATGAAAGATACTTGACATCTTTAGTCATTAGGGATATGCAAATCAATGCAAAATTGAGACATCACTTCACAGCCAATAGGGTTAGTAAGCATATTTAAAATCTAAAAATTTCTTGTGAACATGTGAAGAAATCAGAACGTTTGTACATCGCTGATGGTTATGTACAATGATGCACCCACCGTGGAAAATATTTAGGCAGTTCCTCAACAACTTATAAACAAAATTAGCAGATGAACCAGCAATTCCCTTCCTTGATATATAACCCACAAAATTGAAATCTGATATTCTAGAAATTGTGCATAAATATTCATACAGTATAAATCACAATAACAAGCAGGTGGAAACAACACACATATGTATCACCTAATGAATGGATAATCAAAATGCATTATATCCATTTATTGGAACTCTGTTCAGCCATAAATAGGAATGAAATAATGGTACAAGCAATAACATGTCCAAATCTTGAAAACATCCTAAGTGTAAGAAGCCAGATACAAAAGATCACTGTTTTTAAAGAGTTCATTGGTATTCAATATCCATAATACTGACAGAAAGAAGTTCAATGGTTGGCAGGGGTTGAGAGGAATGTGGAATGGGGTGTATTTCCTTTCTGGGTATAAAGTTTCCTTTTGAGGTGATAAAAATGTTCTGAAATTAGATAAATCTGATGCACATTGTGAATGTACTAACTGCAATTGAATAAACTTTTAAAATGGTTAATTTTATGGTATGTGAATTTCACCTCAAAAATTATGCAGATAATCACAAAAACAGAAACTGCATGGGATTTTATTTAAAGAGATCCAGTTTTCTCTGTGATATTACACACATATACATAAATGTATGAATGTGAAGGTAAACAGTATTTGTTCTAACTTTTAATGAACACTCACTACTACATATATATTTTTCATGCATAAATTTCACAATATTCAGAGCTAAATAAAATAAAATTGGCAAACTAAAAAGAAGCCTTTGAATTCTTCTCAATTATTTGTACAATTCAATTGTCAATGAAATGACAATAAAAATTTTATTGTGAACTGTATTTTGAACTATAATTTCTAAATAATTGCCCCTATGAAAAAAAGTAAAATTTGGCTTCCAATTTTCATTTGGATAATTAAGAACATTGTATCCTACTCTGGAGAATACTATGTAGCTTCTACCTCACCATTCTCATCCTCCAGACTACATTCCAGTAAACTATTGTATATTTATCACATCATTAGGCACATTGAAAATGTTTATATATATCCATCTTCTATTTTTTATTTTCAGATACATTTCAGACAATTTCAGCCAGTATTTATGGAGAACCAGTATGTTAAGATCCCCGATGTCTCTCCAGGACCTGGAATATTTCCTGGAACACATAATGTAATCAAAAGAGTATATAAATGAAAAAAGGTATAAATGGCTCTATAATTACTCCTTGCAATAGGCTTAAATATAAAACATCATTTGAGAGATATAATTTTCAGTATATAAAAGGTATTCTTTTTTAAAAATTCAATTTTCTTGATACACATTAATAAAGAATAAATCCATCCAAACTTTACAATCAATGGATTCTCTATAATCACATAGCTGTGCATTCATCACTTCTAACACTTTTAGAGCATTTTAATTATTCCAATAATATTAATAATTAAAACAAACAAAAAACTCATCACCTATCAATCTCTCTATGCTTCTCCTGTCATACATAGCTGTAATTCTTTTTCCTTCTTTCTAATTCATTTGTATTTATATTTGGTAAAGGCAGTCTTATATATGCAATTTGAACCATATTCACATTTTTATGAGGATTCATTATGTTATACAGTTTTATGTTACATCTTTTATCTTTTTTCTGGTAACATACATGACCTTAGTCTTATCCTTTCAAACACTGTTACACCTATATAATACTTCTGCTAGTTACAAACACTCTGATGTGCTTTCACCCTTTTCTATTCATTTCCAAAGATTTACAAACAACCTTTTTACCAGTTCTGCTGAGATTAATCTCTAGTTCCCATTCTCTACCCTCTTTATATTTTCTGGTGACCTATATTCTAATTATTAACTTCATGGGCTTACACAATATATTTAGCTCATAATAGTGCAATATACAGTATTTGTCTGTATGTTTTTGACTTACTTTACTCAATATAATGTCCTCTTCAGGTTCATCCATGTTGTCATATGCTTCATGGCTTCATTTCTTCTTACCTCTGCATAATATTCCAGCATGTGTATACACTGCAATTTCTTTATCCATTCATCAGTTGATGGACACCTGTGTTTTTCCAACTTTTGACAATTGGGAATAATGCCACTATGAAAATTGGGGTGCAGATGTCTGTTTGTGTGGCTGCCCTCAGTTTTTCTGGGTATATAGTTAGTAATGATAGTCCCAGGTCACATGGCAATTCTATATTCAAACTCCTGAAGAAAAGTCACGAGTTATACCTCAGTGGTTGTAAAGCTCTATATTCCCACCAATAGTGCATAATCATTCTTATCTCACCACATCCTCTCCAAAATGTGTGAAATGATATATTATTGTAGTTTCAATTTGTATTTCCCTAATTGCCAGTGATGTTGAACATTTTTTTCAGGTATTTCTTCACCATTTGTAAATCTTCTTTGGACAATTGTCTTTTCAAGTCTTTAGTTCATTTTTAATCAGGCAGTTTGTCTTTTTATTTTTGAGTTCTATGATCCCTTTTTATATCATGGATATTAAGGTCTTATCAGAAAAGTGATGCCAAATATTTTCTCCCATTAAGTTGGTTGCATTTTCACCCTTTTGACAAAGTCCTGTGAGATACAAAAGTGTTTAATTTTGAGGGGGCCCCAATTATCTAATTTTTCTTTTGTTGCTCGTGCTTTGAGGATAAGGTTTAAGAAACTACTGCCTACCACAAGAACTTGAAGATGCTTTCCTACATTTTCTTCTAGCAGTTTTATGGTTCTTGCTTTTATATTGAGATCCTTGATCCAATTTTGAGTTAATTTTTGTATAAGTTTTGAGATAGTGGTCCTCTATCTTTCTCATGGATATGGCTATCCAGTTCTCCCATCACCATTTGTTGAATGGACTGTTGTGGCCTAGCTGGGAGGTTCTGTCAAAATCAATTAACTATAGATATGACGGTCTATTTCTGAGTTCTTGATTATATTACATTGCTTAATCTCTCTGTCTTTATGCCAATATCATGGTGCTTTTTATCATTGTAATTAGTAACATGCTTTTTTTTTTTAAGTTTTTAAAATTTATTTCCTCTCCCCCATTGTTTTGCACTCATTGTCTACTCTTTGTGTGTTCTTCTCTGCTTGTCTTCTCTTTAGGCAGCATCAGGAACTGATCCTGGGACCTTCCAGAGTGGGAGACAAGCGCTCAATCTTTTAGATCACCTGAGCTCCCTGGTCTGCTGCATCTCTTATTTTCTCTTCCCTGTGTCTCTTTCTATTGCATCATCTTGCTGTGCCAGCTCTCTGCACAGGCCAGCATTCTGCACGGGCCAGCACTCTGGGTGGGCCAGCACTCTGCATGTGCCAGCTCTCTGCTTGGGCCAGCTTGCCACATGGGCCAGCTTGCCTTTCTCCAGGAGGCCCCAGGAATCAAACC
>JAQZBX010007994.1:0-49124 GCA_029593785.1 Cabassous unicinctus | reverse complement strand
CCCTTTTAAAAAATTAAGTGCTACTGGCTTATTTCTTGTTTGATGTGCTTCCTCTTACTTGATTTCACCTTTTCTGTGTATACTGATATTTTCTACCAAGTTATCTATTTTCCTTCCTTCATTTTTCTATCATCTGCATTTTGTTGTTTGTCTTACAGTCCACCTATATTTCTTTAGTCCTCAACTTTTCTGGTTCCTATTTCCCTTTTCTTTTTTTTAATTTTTTAAAAAAGATACTTATATTACATAAATGTTACATAAAAATATGGGATTCCCATATGCCTCACCTCCCACACCTCCCACAACCTCCAACATAAACATCCTTCATTAGTGTGGCACATTAATTGCAATTGATAAACATGCCCTGGGGCTTTGCCATTAAGCATGGGCTATAGTTCACATTGTGGACCACACACTCTCCCACACAGTTCTGTATGTTATATGATGATATGATGGCCTATATCTGTCATTGCAATGTCACTCAGGACAATTCCCAAGTCCCAAAAAAGCCCCTATATTACAATTGCTTTTCCCTCTCCCTGCTCCCAGAGCATCCAGGGGACACTGGCTCCACCTCAATGTTGTAATGTCTTCCATTGCTTGAATCACAATATATCTATAGTAGAATACCATTAAGTCGACTCTAGTCCATAGATTTTTACCCCCCATCCTAAGGAATCTGAGATGGTGATGTCCCTCCACCTCCAATTGAGAGGGGGCTTATATCCTATGGGGAAGATGGGTGGGGTTATCCTGCATGCAGCTGCAGACTCTCTCCATTCCCTGGGATGACCGTTGTCCATCATTATCTCTGCACCAGTTGTCCTGGGTGAGTCCAATGAGCTGTAGAGTAGGAGTTGCTGCTCCACTGAGGTTCTGGGCCCAGTTGGAGCATGGACAGCACAAAGACTCACATCTCTGGATGTAATCCTACAAAATCCAGCACCAAGTATAGGTTTGAATAGACGGGACAGATGAACTATGTTCAGGGAAGACATATTTGAGTCCTGTCACTCTCAGGAACACAAATTCCAAAGTAGGGCCCACTGGCAAGGCACAAAACTTTGGAGCTATCTGCCATGACATGGGACCTGGGTGTCTCCACTTGATATCCACTTGGGAATTCTATGAGATTCTACTAAGATGTTTGCATGTGTTACCTCTTGGATGACCTCCAGACTCATTTTGAAGTCTCTTAGCCATATAAACTCATTTGTCCTTAGCTTTCCCCCCTTTTTTCAAGGTCTTTTTCCAGTCACATTGCCAGTTGGCACTTGGTAGCTATCCCTCGGTGCCAGGGAGGCTCATCCCCAGAAGTCATGTCCCCTGCTGGGAGGTCGGTAATGCATTCATATGCTGAGTTTGGCTTAGAGAGAGGCCACATTTGAGCAATTAAGAGGCTCTCAAGAGGCAACACTTAGGCACCCCAAAACAATAGGCTAAGTTTCCATTTCAAGAGCAAAGACTCATAAGGCTTGTCATCAATATAAAGGGCACATCAGTGGATCCTCCTTCCTTGCCAGTTACTGCCCCTGCACTTAGGGGACTGTTGCTGCTTCCTCAGAGAATGTGGCAGAGCTCTCCAGGATGGGAATTCAGTATTCTCTCATTTATTGAGTGATTCTCCATCCACTATAACAATGCCCCATGAACATTTCAACATTTTTATATACCTTATATTTATGTAGGTGAACTTCCTCCTATGCATCCCCCATCCCTGATCATTCCCCACCCCAGTTGTAAACCTTCTGTGATCCAAGCTTCTTCAAAGATGAAGCCATTACAATAGCTGAATACAATTAGTAGGAAAATGAAACAATGATAAGTTTAAATATAATAGATAAAATACATAATTTTTTAAAAAATTAAAATAAAATAAAATTAAAAGATTGGGATATTAAAAAATGAAAAAAATAAAAAAAATCATTTTTGATCTTTTGCCTTTCATCACTGCAATCTCTGGTTTCCAATCTGTACCATGGCATTTTCCCCTTCTCATTCCCAGTGTTTCACTATTTTTCATTTTGTTTTCAAAGAAATTTTAGGTCACAGCAAAGTCACTCACAGAATACAGGAGACTCTCATCTACCCAGCATCCTCCCCCTTCCTCCCCCCATAATAATACCTTTTTATAAGTGGATGGTAGCATTGTTATAACTGATGTACAAATAGTGAAACATAACTACGAAGCCATTACACTATGGTTTAAATTTTAGACTGTACACTTTTATAAATTTTAATGAGATTTATCATGTCCTGTGTCCATCACTGTATGGTAATGAAAAACATTTTCACTGACCACTAAATAACTCCTGTTTGTTGTATTCTATTCCTCTCACCCCATCCCACCAGGGCCCATGATGACCCCTTGGCTTGACTCAACTGATGACAAGATTCATAGTTAAATGCAAAAAGAAGTCTTGGCACATTGGTTTGTCCTCCCCTATTAGGAACTGCCCTTGCTCTTGAGAGACTCCCACCTGTCTATTTCTGAACAAATCATTCCTCCCAAAGATGTGAATCCAAATTTTTCCCATTCATTATGTGTGTCTCCAACCACTGATACAACACATTGTGGCAGAATGAACACTCACACACTCCTTAAAAGCCTGCTTCAGGTTCACCCTGTCCTGAATGTCCCCCATCCACCACTCTAAGCCAGTGACCCTTTCTTGCCATATTCCCATAAAAGCATTCTTACCTATGTACTTTTAACCTCATACCCACATATCACCCGTGTTCCCCTGGTCCCTCTGCCAACCTTCCCCCCAGTCTATGGCCATACCACCCTGAACACACCGAATCTGATCTGGTTCCTATTTCTATCTCACTTACTCTTTTTTCTCTCTTTTATTAACTTTTTTTGGCCTTTCTTTTCTCTTCCCTCTTTCCTCATCATTCTGACCTTTCAATTCATTCTACATATTTTTCTGTATTTGGTTTCCCATTTCATTGTAGGTAGTCCATATTTTTATTCCTATTACTCTACTCTGCTTACATGAGTTAAATATTCATTTTCCTACATCATATATTGTCTCTATTCTAACTTGTACTACTATTACAATTATCCTTTTTCTTTTCTTACCTCTCACTTTCTCTGGCCTAATCTTTTTCCTTCAAGGGAACACAGAAAACAGCAAGGAAATAGAACATGAAGAACAGAGTATCAAAGACAAACTTAATATAACACAAAACAGTAGCTAAATAAAACTCTAGAATAGAGAGAGAAGCTAATCAATTGAATAAATCTATCAAGATAAGAAGATGACCAGGCAGCAACAAAAATTACAAATCATATTCAGAAACAGGAAGACATGACTCAGTCCAATGAACAAACTAAAAGCCAGCAAGGGATGAAGAACATTGAACAATTAA
Organism: Cabassous unicinctus; assembly: GCA_029593785.1. NCBI lineage: Eukaryota > Metazoa > Chordata > Mammalia > Cingulata > Chlamyphoridae > Cabassous > Cabassous unicinctus. The sequence goes on along the minus strand of JAQZBX010007994.1, from coordinate 45,749 downwards.
TCAAAGCTCTCCAAACAAATATGGACCAACTTAATGAAGTGAAGAAAGAGATTAAGGATATTAAGAAGACACTGGGAGAAATACTGAAGAAATTGTAAACATACATAAAAAGATAACAGATATGATGGTGATGAATGGCACGACCTAAGAAATCGAAAAGACACTGGAAAAACATAACAGCAGATTTGAACAAGCAGAGGAAAGAATTAGTGATGTGAAAGACAGTACATCTGAAATCAGATAATAGAACAAATAGTTAAAAAGATTAAAAAACTCCAGCAGGGACTTAGAGATTTGAGTGACAACACAAAACACACAAACATGCACTTTATAGGCTTCCCAGAGGGAGGAGAGAAGGGAAAGGGGACAGAAAGTGTGTTGGAAAAATAATGACTGAAAACTTCCCATCCTAACTGAGGGAGATGGATGTACATATCCAGGAAGTGTAGCACACCCAAAACAGTATAAATCCCAACATGCCTACTACAAGACATATACTTGGGGACCTGTCCAATGCTCGAGACAAAGAAAAAGTACTGAAGACAGCAAGAGAAAAGAGAAAAATCACATACAAGGGAAGCTCAATAAGATTAAGTGTTGATTTCTTATCTGAAAACATGGAGGGAAGAAGGCAGTGTTATGACATAGTTTAGGTACAAAAAGAAAAAAAAAAATTCCAGCCAAGAATTCTCTATCCAGGAAAGCTGGCATTCAAAAGAGATGGAGAGTTCAAACATTCACAGATAAACATAAATTGGGAGAATATGCCAATAAGAAATATGAGAGGAAGTTCTGCAAGGTAAAAGGATAAAACAGGAGCAAGAGTTGGAGGAGACTGAAAGAACAACTAAAAAGACATATTGTCTATAAGAAACCCATCTTAAAACCAGGGATTCATGGAGGCTGAGAGTGAGTGGCTGGAAAACAATCTTACAAGCAAACAATAACCATAAAAGGGAGGGAGTAGTTATACTAATATCGGACAAAATAGACTAAAATGCAAAACTATTGTAAGAGACAAAGATGGGCACTATATAATAGTAAAAGGGATAATCTTTCAAGAAGAAACAACAATCATATACATTTATGCACATAACCAGGGCTCCTCAAAATACATGAGGCAAACACTGGAAAAACTAAATGGAGAAATAAATTCCCGTACAATTAAACTTGGCGATTTTAATACACCATTATCACCATTAGACAGAACATTTCTACAGTAAATCAATAAAGAAACAAAGACTCTGAATAATACATTAGAGGATCTAGACCTAATAGACATATATAGAACACTACACCCAAATACAGAGGGATATACTTTCTTCTGAAGTGCACATGGATCATTCTTCAAGATAGACCACATGCTAGGCCACAGAAAAATTCTCAATGAACTCTGAAAGATTGAAATTATACAGAGTAATTTCTCTGATCACAATGGAATGAAGCTGGAAATCAGTAAGGGCCAGAGAACCAGTTTATTCACAATGATATGGAAGTTACACAACACAATCTTAGACAAACAGTGGGTCAAGGAGCAAATTTCAAAAGAAATCAGTAACTACCTTGAAATGAATGAAATTGACAGCACAAAATATCAAAATATATGGGATGCTACAATATCTGTACTGATAAGGAAATTCAGAACAAGAAATGCATATGTATTAAAAAAGAGGAAAGAGCTAAAATCATAGACCTAATTGCATACGTGGAGGAATTAGAAAAATAACAAACTCACCCCAAAGGAAGTAGAAAGAAGGAAATAACAAAGATTAGAGCAGAACTAAATGAAATAGAAAGCAAGAAATCACTGGAAAAAATAAACAAAACCTAAAAGTGGTTCTTCAAGAAGATAAAAAAATTGGCAAACCCTTATCTAGACTAATAAAAAAAAAAAGAGCAAAGATGCAAATACACAAAATAAGAAATGAGGTAGAGGATATCACCAACGACCACAGAAATAAGGAGTATCAAAACAGGATACTTTGAAAAATTATGTGAACAAGAAGGATAATTTAGAGGAAATGGACAAATTCTTAGAAACACACAAGTAGCCCACATTGATGAAAGAAGAAATTGATGAACTCAAAAGACAAATCACAAGTAAAGAGATAGAATCAGTAATCAAAAACCTCCCAACTAAGAAGTGGCCAGGACCAGACAGCTTTACAGGTGAATTCTACCAAACATTTCAGAAAGTACTAACACCAAACCAATTTAATCTCTTCCAAAAAACAGATGTTGAAGGAAAAATACAGAGCTCATTCTATGATGACAATATTACCCTAATACCAAAGCAAGACAATGATGCCACAAAAAAGGAAAATTACAGACAAATCTCTCTAATGAACCAGATGCTAAAATCCTCAACAAAATACTTGCTAATCACATTAATAACAAATGAAATGTTATACAGTATGACCAAGTGGGTTTTATCCCAGGTATGCAAGGATGGTTCAACATAAGAAAATCAATCAATGTAATACATCACATAAATGGATGGAAAGAAAAATATTACATGAACGTCTCTCTAGACACAGAAAAGGCATTCAACAAAATACAGCACCCTTTTCTGATAAAACACTGCAAATGATAGGAATAGAAGGAAACTTTCTGAACTTGATAAATGGCATATATGAAAAACCCACGGCTAATATCATCTTCAATGGTGAAATCCTAAAAGCCTTCCCTCTGAGATTGGGAACAAGACAAGCATTCCCAGTGTCACCACTCCTATTTAACACAGTGTTAGAAGTGCTTGCTTGAGCACTGATGCAAGAAAAAGAAAATGAATGCATCCAAATTGGAAAGGAAGAAGTAAAAATTTCTCTATTTGCCAATGATATGATCTTATACATAGAAAGCCCTCAGAAATCTACAACAAAGCTTCTAGAACTTATAAATGAGACCAGTAAAGTCACAGGTTATAAGATCAATGCTCAAAAATCAGTAGCATTTCTGTACACCAATAATAAGCAATCTAAGTATGAATTCAAGAAAAACTACCATTTACAAGAGTAACTAAAAAAATCAAATACCTAGGAATATATTTAACTAAGATGTAAATGACTTATATACAGAAAACTGCACAGCACTGTTAAAGGAAGTCAAAGAAGACTAAATAAATGGAAGAATATTCCTTATTCATGGATAGGAAAATTAATATGCAGATTTAAAGCAATCCCAATAAAAATAAACACAGCCTTTTTTTAATGAATTGGAAAAGACAACTATGAAATTTATTTGGAAGAGCAAGAGGCCACAAATAGCCAAAGACGTATTAAAAAGGAAAAATGAAACAGGAAGAATCACACTACATGTCTGTAAAACAAACTAGAAAGCTACAGTGTTCAAAGCTGCATGGTATTGGCACAAGGATAGACATACTGACCAATGGAAGTGAATTGAGTGTTCTGATATAGATCCTCATATATGCAGTCATCTGATATTTGACAAGGCCACCAAACCCACTCAACTGGGGAAGAATGGCCTCTTCAACAAATGGTGATTGGAGAACTGGATATCCATATCCAAAAGAATGAGAGAGGAATGCCATCTCACACCTTATACAAAAATTAACTCAAGATGGATCAAAGATCTAAACATAAGAGCCAAGACCTTATATCTTGGAAGATAATGTAGGGAATCATCACAGGACCTTGTAGTAGGAAAAGACTTCCTGAAACTAACACTCAAAGCATGAGCAGCAAAAGAATAGATACCTGGGACCTTCTCAAAATTAATACCTTTTGCACCTCAAAAGTGTTTGTCAAGAAAGTGATAAGACAGCTTACTCATTGGGAGAAAATATTTGGTTACCATATACCTGGTAAAGCCCAGTATCCAACATATATAAAGAAATACTATTTCTCAAAAATAAAACAACAAACAATCCATTTTAAAAAATTGGCAAGTGGGGATTGTGGGAACATGGCTGATGGGTTAGATATATAATTCTTAGCTCTCACTAAAACAACAGCAAAAAAGCCAGAGGCAGCCATGGGGAACTGCTTTGGGGCACATCACACTAGGACACTGTTTACTAACTCAAAGAAGAGTGAGGGTCAGAGACACGAAGAAGACAAAACAAGTAATTGTGAGTTATTAAACCTTGCAGCCTCCCCTCCCTGAGATATTAAGCAAGGGTAAAACTCCCTGTGAATTTGATCTGAGTGTAGAGCACATTTCTATCTCCACAGGAAGGTGCTCTGAGTCATCTAGGAGGGTACTGAACAGATAGGGAAGCCAGCAATAATTGAGCGTTGGTTATCTCAGTGGCTGGAAGGGGCATACATAACCTGGCCCTTAGGGAAGACAGATTAGGTGGAGGCTCTAGCCCCCCTTTCCAAACAGGAGTTTTATGTCAGATTCCCTGTGAGGAATAGGGGTCTGGGAGAGTGGAGAATGATTTTTTGCTGCAAGTTTAGCCAGTTGGCCCCCTTGAATATTAGAACGGACCCCGACTCGACAGGAGAGGGAAGGGTGATCACCTCAGGCTGGAGGTCTTGCCCAGCCCCCTAGGTAAAGAGAGAAATTACATCAATGAGGAGGCAGAGACCTGCTGTGATCATTAGCACTCCAGCTGATGGCAGGGTATCTAAACTGACTGAGGGAAAAGGGGCAGATAGCCTTCTGAAAGGTTAATTAGCCCAAGGACTCTGAATAGCTCAGTTGAAGAATTACTACCTAATATATAGGAGGTCCCTGGTTTGATTTTTGATTATTCCTTGAGAAGAGATCCACCAAGTTATCAGGCATCCAGCTGAAAATGTATGACAGGGAACATACAGACATTTTCTTTGTAATAGCTTTTCTTAGATGTTATTATTATTATTATTTTTAAGTCATTTTCTTTCATTTCCCTTACTTTACTCACTAAAACCCAGCTCAAAACATGCAGAGGTCAGGCTGCAGTGTGAGTGATTGAGGAACACCAGGAGCCTGAAAAGAACCTTAGGGGTATTAGAAAAAAAGGCTGTTTTTCCGTGTTTATTATTATTATTTTTTAATGTCTCTCTTTTTAAAAAATGAGTTGCTGCCATCTTGTTTCTTCCTTGTTTTGTATACCCTCCCTTTCTTTCTCTGATTATTTTTCTTTTTTTCTCTTTAATTCTTTTGGATACTAATCTATTCTACCTATGCTATTTCTTTTCACTCCTTCATTTTTATATTTTTGTTTTCCATTGTTCTTTCATTCCATCTCTTTTATAAGGTCTCCAATTTTTCTTGTTTGTATTTCTCCCTGTTTTCTTTCCCTCTCTTCTCACCATTTCAGTATTTTAATTCATTCCATATTTTTTCTCTATTCTGTTTCATGTTTCATTGTTTCAATTCCACTTTCTTAATCTTATTTCTCTGTGCTTCTTACTCATGTTAATTTTTCAATTTTTTAGGTCCTATATGCTTGCTCTCCTACCTTTTACTATTACTATTATTATTATTATTCTTGTCTTCTGTTCTCTTTCCTTTTCTCTGACAATAATTTTTTTTCTTTCTAAGGAACATAGGCAGAACTCTCTCACAAAAAATGAATGAGTGGGGGCAAGATCCTGCCCAAGTGAACTCTTTTGGGAATCCACAGAGTAGGAGCTTCAGAGCATTGATCTGGAGGGATCCTGACAAAGAGGTAAATACCTCAAGGTGTTGCTGGCTTGATACTTGGTTACTGTGTTTCCACTTCCTTGATTTCCCCTTTACTGTGTATAACAATTTTGTATACTAACGCTATCTCTTTTCCTTCCCTTATCATTCTATATTCTGCTTTCTGTTGTTGTTCTTACATTCCACCTCTCTTTGTTTAGTCCTCAGTTTTCTAGTTTTTACTTCTACCTCATCTATCCTATTTTCCTTCTTTTATTAACATTTTCTCATTTGTCTTTTCTTTGCTTTTTCACTCTCTCCTCATCATAGAGACCTTTTGTTTCAGTCTATATATTTTTCTCAATTTGGTTTCCCATTTCCTTGTTGGTACCCCACTTTTTAATTCCTATTACTTTACACTGCTTGTGTGAGTTAAATATTCATTTTATATGGTCTTAAATGGTTCCTCTTCTAACAATTCCTATTATTATTACTATTATCCTTTTACTTTTCTTACTTTTTCACTTCTCTGGCCCTAATTTTTTTCTCCAAGGGAAAATAGACAACAGAAATGATATAGAATAAAAAGAACAAAGTGTCAAAGAGAAAACATAACACACACACAAAAATGGCAATTAAATAAAACCCTAAAGTAAAGGTAATCAACTGAATAACCCATCAAGATAAAAAGATGACCAGAGGGCAACAAAAAATTATAAATCACACTGAGAAACAGGAAGACATTGCTCAGTCCAATGAACAAACTAAAAGCTAAGAAGAGGTGCAGAACATTGAACTAATCAAACTTGTCTAAACATCTATTTTGGACCAACATAAAGAAGTGAAGGAAGAGATTAAGGATATTAAGAAGACACTGGGAGAACATACTGAAGATATTGTAAACATACATAAAAAGATAACGGATATGATATTGTTGAATGATTCAATCCAAATAATCAAAAAGACACTGGAAGCACATAAGAGTAGGTTTGAACAGGTGGAGTAAAGAATTAGTGATGTGGAAGATAGTACATCTGAAATCAAACAGCTAGTAGAACAGATAGATAAAAAGATAGAAAAAATCTAGCAGGGACTTAGGAAATTGAGTGACAACACAAAATGCACAAACACACACACTGTAGGTATCCCAGAGGGAGAAGAGAAGGGAAAGGGGACAGAAAGAGTTTAGGAGGAAAAAATGGCTGAAAACTTCCCAACTATATTGAAGGAGATGGATGTACAAGTCCAGGAAGCAAAGCACTCCAAACAGTAAAAATCCCAACAAAACTACTCCAAGACATAAACTCATCAAACTGTCCAAAGCTGAAGACAAAGGGAAAACAATGAAAACAGCAAGAGAAAAGATAAACATCACATACAAGGAAAGCTAAACAAGATTAAGTGCTGATTTCTCATCTGAAAAAATGGATGGTAAGAAGGCAGTAGTATGACATAGTTAAGGTACTAAAAGAAAAAATCTTACAAGCAAGAAATCTCTACCCAGCATAGCTGATATTCAAAAGTGATGGAGAATTCAAAATATTCACAGATAAACAGAAATTAAGAGAGTATGCCAATAAGTAATCTGCCCTTCAAGAAATACTAAAGGGAGTTCAGCAGATTGAAAGGAAAAGAAAAAGATAGAGGAGGAGGGATAGTGTAAAAACAACTAAAAAGATGTCAAGATAAATAAAAAGAACATATGACATACATAAACCCTAAGAAAATATGGCTCATGTAAGTAATTCCTTGAGAGTAATAACAATGGAGGTTAATGGATTAAACTCACCAATCAAAGATATAGATTGGCATAATGGATAAGGAAATATGACCCATGTATATGTTGTCTACAAGAAACCAACCTTAGAAACAGGGATTCACGGAGGCTGAAAGAGAATGGCTGGAAAACAATCTTACAAACAAACATTAATCAAAAGTGGGTGGTAGTAGCTACATTAATATGGGACAAAATAGACTTTAAATGCAAAACTATTGATATAGAAAAGGATGGACGCTATATATTAGTGAAAGGGGCAATCTTTCCAGAAGAAAGAACAATGATAACATTTATGCATCTATCAGGGGCACATCAAAAACATGAGGCAAACACTAGAAAAACTAAGTGGAGAAGTAGATGTCTCTACAATTATACGGAGGGACTTTAACCCACTATTATGACCATTAGACATAACATCTCAAGAAAGAATAAAGAAACAAATACTTTGATTAATACATTAGAGGATCTGTATCTAATAGACAAATATAGAACACTACACCCAAATACAATTGGTTATAAATTCTTCTTGGATGCACATGGATCATACTCCAAGACAGACCACATGCTAGGCCACAGAAAAAATCTCAATGAATTCAGAAAGATTGAGATAATACGAAGTATATTCTGTGACCAAAATGGTATGAAATTGTAAATCAGTAAGGGCCAGAGAACCAGATTGGGCACAAAGATTTGGATGATAAACAACACACTCCTATACGAACAGTGGGTCAAGGAGGAAATCTCAAAAGAAATCAGTAACTACCTTAAAATGAATGAAAATGACAACACAACATATCAAAACCTATGGGATACAGCCAAAGCTGTACAGAAAGGGAAATTCATAGCCATAAATGCATAAATCAAAAAAGAAGAAAGAATTAATTCAAAGACATAACTGCACACATGGCGGAATTGGAAAAACAAAAACAAACTAACCCCAAAGTAAGTAGAAAGAAGGAAATAACAAAGATTAGAACAGAACTAAAAGAAACAGATTATAAGAAAGCACTAGAAAAAATAAACAAAACCAAACACTTTCTTCAAGAAAATCAATGAAATTGACAAACTCTTAGCCATACTAATGAAGAAAAAAGAGAGAAGATGCAAATACACAAAATAAGAAATGAGGAAGAGAATATTTCAACTGACACCACAGAAAAAAAAGAGCATCTCAGAGGATACTTTGAAAAATTATATGCCAAAAAGAATGATAATATAGAGAAAATGTACAAATTCCTAGAAACTCATGAGCAGCCTACATTGATGACAGAAGAAATTGATGAAATCAACACACCAATTACAAGTAAAGAGATAGACACAGTCATCAAAAACCTCCCAACTAAGGAAAACCCAGGACCAGACTGCATCACAGGTGAATTCTACCAAACATCCTGGAAAGAACTAACACCAATCCTACTTAATCTTTTCCAAAAATTAGAAGTAGAAGGAACATTGCCTAACTCATTCTAAGATGCCAACATTACGCTAATAGCAAAGTCAAACAAAAATGCCACAAGAAAGGAAAATTACAGACCAATCTTTTTAATGAATCCAGATGTTAAAATCCTCAACAAAATACTTGCTAATCACATCAACAAAACATCAAACAAATTATACACCATGACCAAGTGGGTTTCATCCCAGCTATGGAAAGATGGTTCAACACAAGAAAATCAATCAATGTAAAACACCATATAAACAAATATAAGGAAAAAAATTACATGATCATGTGTGTAGATGCAGAAAAAGCATTCAACAAAATACATACCCTTTCCAGATAAAACCCTGCAAAAGATAGAAATAGAGAAAAACTTTCTGATCATGGTAAAGTGTATATATGAAAAACCCACAGCTAACGTCATATACAATGGTAAAATCTTAAAGCTTTCCCTATAAGATCAGGAACAAGACAAGGATGCCCACTACCACTGCTCCTAATTAACATTGTTTTAAATTACTTCCTCAAGAACTGAGGCAAGAAAAAGATATAATGGGGATTCAATTAGGAAAGGAAGAAGTAAAAATTTCACTATTTGCAGACAACATGACACTATACATAGAAAGCCCTGCGAAATCTACAACAAGACTTCAAGAACATATAAATGAGTTTAGTGAAGGGTAGGTTATAAGATCAATGTTCAAAAAGCAGTAGCATTTCTATACACCAATAATGAGCAATCTGAGGAGGAAATCAAGAAACAAATATTATTTACAACAGTAACTAAAGAATCAAATATCAAGGAATATACTTAACTAAAGAATTAAAGGAGTTATATACCGAAAACTACACAACACTGATAAAGGAAATCAAAGAAGACTTAAATAAATGGAAGAATATTCCCTGTTCATGGAAAGGAAGACTAAACATCATTAAGATGCCTATCTTACCCAAACTAATCTACAGATTTAATGCAATCACAATAAAAATCAACACAGGATTATTTGATGAATTGAATAACTAACTACAAAATTTATTTGGAAGTGTAAGAGGTCCTGAATAGCCAAAGACATATTGAAAAAGAAAAATGAAATTGGAGGAATCACACTACCTCATTTTAAACTACAAACTACAGTGGCCAAAACTGCATGGTATTCACACAAGGATAGACATACCAACCACTGGAACTGAATTGAGAGTTCTGATTTACAACCTCATATATACATTCATCTGATATTTGACAAGGCCACCAAGCTCACTCAAATAGGAGAGAAGAGCCTCTTCAACAAATGATGCTCGGAAAACTGGATATTCATATGCAAAAGCATGATAGAGGAACACCATCCCACACCTTATACAAAAAATCAACTCAAGATGGAGCAAAGATCTTAATATAAGAGCCAAGACAATAAAGACTTTGGAAGATAATGTAGGGAAACCTTTACAGGACCTTGTAGTAGGAAATGGTTTCATGAACTTCACACCCAAAGCACAATCAGCAAAAGAAAAAAATAGTTAAATAGATAAAAACTTTTTCACCTCAAAGGATGTTATCAAGAAAGTAAAAAGGCAGCCTATCCAATGGGAGAAAATATTTGACAATTATGTATCTGATAGGAGCCTAATATCCAGCATATATAAAGAAATCCTACACTTCAAAAATAAAAGGACAAACAACCCATTTAAAAAATGGGCAAGTGACCAGAAAAGAAACTTCTCCAAGGAAGGAATACAAATGGCTAAAAAGCACATGTAAAGATTCTCAACATCACTCGCTATTAGGGAAATGCAAATCAAAACTACACGGAGATACCATCTTACACCCATTAGACTGGTGGCTATTACAAAAAGAGAAGGCTATAAGTGTTGGAGGGGATGTGGAGGAATGGGAACCCTCATCCACTGTTGGTGGGATTTTAGAATGGTCCACCCATTGTGGAGGAGAGTTTGGCCATTCCTCAAAAAACTCAATATAGAATTGCCATATGATCCAGCATTCCACTGCTGGATATATACTTAGAAGAATTGAAAGCGAAGAAACAAACTGATATATGTTCATAGCAGTATTATTCACTATTGCCAAAAGTTAGAATCAACCCAAATGTTCGTGGACAGATGAATGGATAATCAAAATGTGGGTCATACATACAATGGAATATTAGTCAGCTGTAAGAAAGAATACAGTGCTAACACATGGAATAACATGGATGAAGCTTGAGGACATTATGTTGAGTGAAGCAAGCAGCCAAGCATTGAAGAATGAACAGTACATGACCTCACTGATTTGAATTAAGCAAATTGAGCAGACTCAGATAGTTATTATCTGGAAGATAGGTTTACAGGAATTAGAAAGAGAGAGGAAGGTTGTGAGCCGACACCTACAGGGACATAATGTATGATAAGGTGAAAGTGTGTAGTTGCTTGTTGAAGGGATATGAGAGAAAGCTATTGATATTATTGGGTTGGATGGTATAGGTTTGACTGGTGGGTGAATTGGGGAGGGTGGGTTGGAAGGCCCAGGGAACTGGAGAATGGGTTGGGAGAGGGACCAGGTGAACACTGGAGATTTACACATGTGTGGTTGAATGTACAAAGTTGGGAATGCTCTTATGGCAATATGACAAGGAAGGTTTACTGGTTTAGGGTGTTGGACAGGGGAACATTCAGGACAGGACGCACCTGGAGTCGGTTTCTAGGGAGTGTGTGAGTGATCATTTTGCCATAATGTGCTGTGTCAGTGGGTGGGCATAATGAATGGGAAGTCTCATACCAATTTGTTCACAAATAAAGAGGCCGGAGTTTCTCCAGAGCATGGGCAGTTCCTAATAAGGGAGGAAAAATCAGTGTGTCAAGTCCTCAGTGTTGTTGCATGTAACTATGAATCTGGTCATACAAAGAGTGAAGCCAGGGGGTCACCGTGGGCACAGAGGGAAAGGGGAGGGAGGAATTAGAATAGATTAAACAGCGGGTATTTAGTGGGCAATGGAAGTGATCTAAATGATCTTGCAATGATAGACACAGGCCATGTTAAATATCATGAAAATTTACCAAAATGTGTGGTCTAATGTGTAAACCATAATGTAAGCCATTGACCATGTTTAGTAGCTATGTTTCATTATTTTTATATCAGTTATAACAAAGGCACTATCCACATATAAAAAGGTATTAATATAGAAAGGGGGAAAAGGGGACGATGTTGGGTATATGAGAATCTCCTGTATTCTGTGTGTGCCTTTACTATGACCTAAAATTCTTTGAAAACAGAATGAAAAATGGTAAGACACTGGGGAATAAATGGAAGAAAATGCCACTGTACAGACAGGACACCAGATATTGCAGCGATGAAAGGCAAAATGTAAAAAAAAAATTTTAAACCTTTTTCATTATTTTAAAATATCTCAATCTTTTAATTTTATTTTATTTTCAGTTTTTTAAAATTTTGTGTATTTTATTTCTTATAAATAAACTAATCATTATTATTTCATTTTCCTATTAATTGTATTTGGCCATTTTATTTGCCTCATTTATGAAGAAGTTTTGGATCACTGAAGGGTTACAACGGGGACAGGGGAGGATCATTGGTGTGGGGTGTAAGTGATGGAGGATACATGGGAGGAAGTTCACCTGGGCATACAAATAATCTATATAAAAATGTTCAAATTTTTGTGGAGTATTGTCATAGTCGGTGGAGACTCACACAATAACCAAGAGAATATTGAATTCCCATCCCGGAGAGTTCTGTCACATTCTCTAATGGAGCAGCAACAGTCCCTCAAGTGCAGGGGCAATGACTAGCGAAGGAGGAAGATTCACTGATGGGCCCTTCGTATTGAAGACTATGCTTATGTGGTTTTGGTCTTGAAATTGAAACAGCCTATTGTTGTGGGGAGTCTAAGAGTTGCCTCCTGAGAGGCTCCTTGTTGCTCAAATGTGGGCTCTCTCTAAGCCAAACTCAGCATATCAATGCATTACATTCCCACCAGCATGGGACATGACTCCCGGGGATGAGACTCGCCTGTCACTGAGGGATTACTACCAAACACCAACTAGCAATGCAACTTGGAAAAGACCTCGAATAAAAGGGGGGAAAGGTAAAGACAAATGAGTTTATATGGCTAAAAGACTTCAAAGTGAGTTGAGAGGTCATTCCAGAGGTAATGCTTATGCACATCTCGGCAAGATAGACTGCCAAAATGGATATTACACCAAATAGTGGGGCCACCAAGGGCTCTGGAGACACCCAAGTCCTATGGTCAGGGAAGATAGCTCCAGAGTTTGGTGCCTTGACAGTAGGTCCTACTTTGGAGCTTGTGTTTTTGAGAGTGACAGAGTTGGACTCAATTTATCTTCCCTACACATGACTCATCTGTCCCTTCTATTTAAACCTATATTTAGTGCTGGAGTTTATAGGTGTACATCCAACAGACTCAAGTCTTTGGGCTGTTCGTGTGCCAGCTGAGCCAAGAACCTCAGCAGAATTTCAACATTTATTCTACAGCTCATTAGACTCACCCAGTAAAACTAACAAGGAGATGGTGATGGACAATGACCATCCCAAGGAACAGAGAGGGTCTGCAACTGCAAGCAATATAGTCCCATCCATCTGCCCCTTGGGATCTAAGCTCACTCTCTATTAGAGGTGGAGTGGGAATCACCATCCCAGAATACTCAGGATTGGGAAATGAATGATGGACTAAATTAGAATTATTGATATTCTACCATAGACATATTGTGATTCTAGCAATGGAAGAACTTACAACATTGATGTGGAGCCAGTCACGACTAGAGGTTCTGGAGGCAGGGAGAGGGTATAAAAGTTGTAATACTGGGGCCATTTGGGGACTTGGGAATCGTCCTAAGTGACAATGCAATGACAGATATAGGCCATTTCATATCATCACATAACATACAGAACTGTGTAGGAGAGAATGTAGACAACAATGTGAACTCTGGTCCTTGCTTAATGGCAAAGTCCCAGGATGCATTTATTAATTGCAATGAATGTGCCCCAGTAGTCAAGGATGTTTGTTTGGGATGGTGTGGGAGGTGTGGCATATGGGAATCACTATATTTTTTGTGTATTTATGTAATCTAAATATATTTTTTTAAAAATAAATTATTACAAAACAAAAACAAACAAACAAAAACTGGGCAAGTGATTTGAACAGACACTTCTCCAAAGAAGAAATACTAATGGCTAAAAAGCATATGAAAAGATGCTCAACATCACTAGCTATTAGGGAAATGCAAATCAAAACTATAATGAGATGCCATCTTATACCTATTAGATGGGTGGCCATTAGAAAAACAGAGGTCTACAAGTTTTGAATAGGATGTAGAGGAATGGGAACACTCATTCATTGCTGATGGGAATGTAGAATGGTCCAGCCATTGTGGTGGGCAGTTTGATAGTTTCTCAAAAAACTAAATAGATCTGCCATATGATCCAGCAATTCCATTCCTGGGTATATAACCAGAAGAGCTGAAAACAAGGACTTGAACAAATATATGCAAACAAATGTTCATAGTGGCATTATTCACTATTGCCAAAAGTTGGAATCAACCCAAATGCCCATCAACAGATGACTGGATAAAAAAAAGAAAATGTGGTCTATTAATACAATGGAACATTACTTAGCTGTAAGAAGGAATACAGTATTCACACATGGGATAACATGGATGACTCTTGAGGACTTATGTTGAATGAAGCAAGCCAGGTATTGAAGGATAAATATTACATGATCTCTCTGATATGAATTAAGCAAATCAAGCTGTCTCAGGAAGCTAGAGTCTGGAAAATAAGTTTACAGGAAATAGGAAGGGAGAAGAAGTTTGTGGGCCAATGCCCATACAGGTGAAAACTATGATAAGGTAGAAGTGAGTAGAGTTGTGCAGTGAAGAAACATGACAGGGGTGTAGGGATACTATTGGGTTGGGTGGCGCAAGCTTGTCAGGGATGTAGTTTGGGGAGGATGGGTTAGATGATCCATGGAACTGTTTGGAGGGTTGGTGAACACGGTATTTTGGGCTATGTGGGTGAAACTACATTGTTGAGAAAACTCTTATGGCAATATGAAAAGGATGGGTTACTGGTTTAGGGTCTTGAATTGGGGTGCACTTGGGACAGGAAATTCCTGGGACAGTCCTCTAAAGAATGTGAAAGTGACCACTTTGTCATAGTGTGAGGGAAGACCCACATAATGAGTGGGAAAGAGTTTGACTCCCATAGTGGGGAGGCCTGGTATGTGCTCAAACAGAGGGGAGGGTGTCTCTTAAGAGCATGGGCAGTTCCCAATAGGGGAGGACAGACTAATGTGTCCAAGCCTAAGCATTGTTGCAAGTATCTATGAATCTTGTCCTTCAAGGAGTGAAGCCTGGTGGCTGCCATGGGCCTGAAAAGAGGGGCAGGGAGGAATAGAATAGATGGAACAGGGAATATTTAAGGGGCAATGGAAGTGTTCTGCATGAACTTGCAATCATGAATACATGCCATGTTAAATTTCGTTAAAAAATTATAAAAGTTTGCAGTCTAAAATGTAAACCATAATGTAAACCATTGACTATGGTTGGTAGATATGTTTCAATATTTATACATCAGTTGTAAAAAATGTACCATCCACATGTATAAAGATTATTAATAAGGAAGGGGGAAATGGTGGAGGGTGTTGGATATATGGGAGTCCCCTCTATACTGTATGTACCTTTACTGTGACCTAAAACTTCTTTGAAGACAATATAAAAAAGAAAACAAGACTCTGGGGAACAAATGGAAGAAAATGCCAATGTACATACAGGACAACTGATATTAGAGTGGTGAAAGACAAAACTTAAAAATTTTTTTTTTATTTTTTAAAAATATTTTTCATTTTTAAATTCCTCATTTCTTTACTGTAATTTAGTTTCAGTTTCTCTAAATTATTATGTATTTTATTTATTATGCTTAAACTTATCATTATTATTTCATTTTCCTATTAATCAAATTTGGCAATTTTATTAGTCAAGGTTCTCTCAGGAAACAGAATCAACAGGAGATATCTGTCAATAATATTAGATTTTATAAGAGTCTCTCATGCGAACGTGGGGATGTACAAGTTCAGGTTCCACAGACAGGCTGCAACCCAGGGGCTCCGATGAAAGCCCGATGAAAGGTCCTTGATGATTTCCTAGAAGAAGTTGGCTGTCCAAAGACAAGCTGGGAAATTCTCTCTGAATGTTGAAATCACTTCTCCTTTTAAGGCTTTCAAATGATTGGATAAATGTATCACCCATTGCTGATGCAATCTCCTTGATTGATGCAGATGTAATCAGCCATCCATGCAGTAAACTCATGGTGATTGAAGTCCATAAATGCTCTTATATTACAATTAGCCCAGTGCTTGCTGGACCAAACACCTGGTCACAATTACCTGGCTGAGTTGACACATTAGCCTAACCATCACAGTCCACACCTTGTCAACTTGGCAACCATACTTAGTCTCGGAGTAAAAAAAAATAACAGACAAGCATACATATATATTTTCACCTAACAATGTTCAACTCCCCTGCAAACAACTGGAAACACATTAATTCCCCACAGAATAGGGTGCAAGACCTTGGGTAATATTCACTCTTAAACTTGGCATCCTTAAATATTATGAAGTGAAATTAATACAACTTTTCATATGATAGGGGAAAAGGTGGGGGAAGAAAACAAAGAAATTCATTTTGTGTACATATACAATCATACTCATAATGAAACAAGGAAAAAGGGATCACCACTATTACAGTCCTCATTTCTGTAACTGGTCATGTGGTTGAAGTTCATATTTATAACTACCTTCTTCCACTACCCATTCTGTATTCCCATTACCTTCAGCAATCACTTCAGCTGGCTGTGGTTCTTTGCCTGGTGGGGTGACCCAAACTTTCATTCCTGAAGATTCTCGGCCATTGTTAGTCCTGCTTGAATTGCAATTCTTGCAATTTTCCATTGACTTTAATCACAGGGCATGGCAGTACTAAGAGATGCCCTGGAGGATCTCCTGAATTCCAGGCATACTCTTCTTTACTCTCATTATGTAGATGTAGTCCTATTTCCCTTTGATAGTCAGGATCAATCACCCCAGCCATTACAGTAATCCCTTCTTTGCCTGTTGATTCACAGGTAAGAGAAGCCCAAAGTGGCCAGGTTGCAGTCTTAACTTCCAGTTCAATGGAATTATTGTTGTGTTCACTGGTGGCAGCACTCCTCCTTTTGGGACTAAAACCTGTAGACCAGCAGAGCTTAAGGTTGCAGGGACAGGAAGCAAAATTTAATGGTAGTATACTATAGACTTGTGATTCTAGCATTGGAAGAAATTATACCATTGATGTGGAGACAGTGGACACTGGAGGTGCTGTAGTCAGTGAGAGGGAAAAAGAATTGCAATACGGGGGCATTTTCAAGACTTGGAATTGACATGAGTGACATTGCAGTGACAGATACATGCCATTATATATCGTGTCATAACCTGCAGAATTGAGTGGGAGAGAGTGTAAACTACAAAGTAAACTATCATCCATATCTTAGTGGTAATGCTCCAGAATGTGTTTGTCAATTACAATGAATGTACCACACTAATGAAAGAAGTTGTTAATGTGGGGGAAAGTGGGAGGTGTGGGGAGTGGGGCATATTGGAATCCCTTATATTTTTTATGTAACATTTTATGTAATCTATGTATCTTTGAAAAATAAATTTAAAAATATGTAAAAAAAGATCCCCAATACAAATACTGTTCTAATGAAAAAAGCCAAATTTTATAATTGAAATATCTTCTTTGTCATTGTCATATTGCATTTTCTTTACAGCAATGAACAATCATTCACACAAATTTGCAACTATTGCAGAAAGAGAAACCAAAATAATAAAATCTTTAATATTTTTAATTCCACCTCTATGCAATTGAATTTAGTATCAAATATGTATGCTATATAATTAGACCGTTACCTTTTTGTTTTCATTTTTACCTTTATTTTTAAAGAATTTTAACTTGCAGAAGTTACATTGAATATATAGGAGATTTCCATATACCCCACCCCCTACACTCACACATTTTGCCCTATTCCTACCATCCTATGTTAGTGTGATGCATTTTTACAAACAATGGACAAATATTGAAGCATCGCTAACCATGGTCTATAGTTCACAAATGGCATACACTTTATCCTGAACAATTTTATAGGTTTTCACAAAATATATAATAGCCTGTATCCATCATTTCAATATCATGCAGAACAATTCCAATGCCCTAAAAATGCCCTGTATTCCAACTGTTCTTCTCTCTCACACCCCTCAGAACCTCTGGTAACCATTATCTTTATATCAATGTTAAAAGTACTTATGTTACTACAATAATAATTGTAACTTTGATCCATGGTTGCCTACTCTCTTATGTTTGCTCATTCCTTAAACCTGAGGATTTTGGATTGGTAATGCTGCTGCACTTCAGATTGAGTGGGGGCTTAGATCTAATGAGGCATAGGGAAGACACTATTTTGCTTGAAGTTATAGATACTCTGCTTTTTGGGATGGGGATTGTCCATCATCATCAGTTTGTGAGTTGTCCTGGGTGAGTCCAATGAACTGGATAGTAGTTGTTTTCTGTAGCTCTACTGAGATTCAGGGCTCAGTCAGCATATGAGCAGACCAAAGGCTTAAGTTTCTGGGACATATATGTAATGGGTAAAGTGCTAGCTATGGGATCAATTAAAAAAAATAGAAGAATCTTGTGTAGGAAAATTATAAATGAGTCTAAATCTGTTACATTGGGGATATGTTATCATATATATCAAGGTAAGTCCCACAGATGGTGTGTTGATTTCTTGAGGTTGTTTGCCTTGCCTAAATGTCCAAATGTATCTAGAGCCCTCAGGAGCAACCCTACTTAAGGCTTTGTGTACTGTGGCAGTTAGTGAACTCTGCTTAAGCCATGCATACACATAACCTCTGGAAGGACTTTCCAACTCACTTTGAAATCTCTGAGCCATAAAAAAATTCCTATTTAGTTTTCCCTCTTTTCTTTTTCCAAATGTATTGCTGGTTAGAGTTTGGTAACTCCAAATCTCTACACCCTTTTGGAGCTCATCTCTCTCTACACCCTTTCTAGCTCCTTGCAACCTGACTTACTGACTCTACCTTTGAATCAGCTCAATAACCTTAGGTCATATAAGTGACATCATGCAAGATTTGTCTTTTAGTAACTGGTTTACTTCACTCAACATAAAGTCTTCAAGATTATCCATGTTGCTGCCTGTGTCAATACTTCCTTCTTACAGCTGAATAATATCCCACCATGTGCATATACCACATTTTATTTATGCATTCATCCCTTTGTAGACACTTGGCTTGCTTCTAACATTTGGCAATTGTGAAAAAGTCACAATAAACATTAGTGTTCATTTATCCTGCTTTCAATTCTTCTGGGTATATTCCTTGTTGTGGGATTGCTGGATCATATGGCAAACCTATACTTAGCTTAGTGACTAGAGGATGCACCATTTTACATTCCACCAACAGTGGATGTGTGCTCCTACTTCTCCACCTTCTATCCAACACATGTAATTTTCTATTGTTATTTTTTAATAGCAGTCAGTCTAATAGTTGCAAGATGATATTTCATTGTAGTTTTGATCTACATTTCCCTATTAGTAATGTTGAGCATCTTTTCATATTCTTCTTAGTCATTTGTATTTACTCTTTGGAAAAGTGTCTATTCAAACCTAATTCCTATTTTTTAAATGGACTGTTTGTCTTTTTATGTTAGAGATGTAAGATTTCTTTATATATGATGGATATTAGGCCCTTATCAGATACATCATTTCCAAATATTTTCTCTGATTCAGTAGGCTGCATTTCACCTTCTTGACAATCTTTTTTGAATCACAAAAATTTCAAATTTTTAGGAAGTACTATTTATGTATTTTTTCTTTCATTTCTTGTGCTTTTGTTCTTAATTTTATGAAACCATTTCCTACTACAAGATCTTGTAGATATTTTCCCACATTAATTCCAGGAGTTTTATGGTCTTGGCTCTTATATTTATGTCTTTGACCCATCTTGAGTTAATTTTGGCACAACGCATGAGATGGTGATCCTCTTTTATTCTTTTGGACATCAATATCATGTTATCCAACACCATTTGTTGAACAGACTATTCAGTATCAGTTGAGTGGGCTTTGTGGCCTTGTCAAACATCAGCTGGCCAAATATGCATGGGTCTATATCAGAACTCTCAATCCAGTTCCATTAGTCAGTATATATATCCTTGTACTGATAACATGCAGTTTTCACCACTGAAGGTTTTTAATCAGGTGACATGATTCCTCAAATTTCATTTTCACATTTA
Organism: Cabassous unicinctus; assembly: GCA_029593785.1. Taxonomy (NCBI): domain Eukaryota; kingdom Metazoa; phylum Chordata; class Mammalia; order Cingulata; family Chlamyphoridae; genus Cabassous; species Cabassous unicinctus. Next base: position 25,593 of record JAQZBX010007994.1, on the reverse strand, counting down.
AAGATGTTTTTGACTATTCAGGACCCCTTTCTCTTTCAAATAAATTTGATAATTGACTTTTCCAGTTCAGTAAAAATACTGTTGGATATTTTATTGGCATTGCATTGAATCTGTACATCAATTGTGGTATGATAGATGTCTTAATATATTTAGTCTTCCAATCCATGAACATGGAATATTCTTCAATTTTTTAAGTCTTCATTCATTTCCTTTGACAATGTTGTATAGTTTTCTTTCTAAAAATACTTTACATCCTTAGTTAAGTTTAATTCTAAATATTTGTTTCTCTTATTTGCTATTTTATACAGATTTTTCCTTGATTTCCTCCTCACATTGTTCATTATTATTGTACATAAATTTTAATGGTTTTTGTGTGTTGTTCTTATATCTTTCCTCCAACTTTGCCGAACTCATTTATCAGCTCTAGAAGCTTTGTAGATTTTTCATGTGTTTCTAGGTATAGGAACATATCATCTTCAAATAGTGAAAGTTTTACTTCTTCCATTCCAATTTGGATACCATTTATTTCTTTTTCTTGCCTAAGTGCTCAAGCAAGTAATTCTAATTTATAGTTAAATAAGATCAGTGTCAGCAGTCATACTTGTCTTTTTCCAGGTCTTAAAAGGAAAGCATTTAGTCTTTCACCATTCAGTACGATGTTCATGGGTGGGTTTTCATAAATGCCCTTTATCATGTTCAGGAACTTTCTTTCCATACCTATATTTTGAAGTGTTTTTATCAAAAAAAGGATGCTATATTTTGTCAAATGTCTTTTCTCCATTGATATAAATTATCATGTGAATTTGTAGATACTCTCTGTTTTTTGGGATAGATATTGTCCATTTTCATCCTCTTGTTAGTTATCCTGGGCAAGTCCAATGAACTGGAGAGTATGTGTTGTAACTCTGCTGAGATTCAGGGCTCAACCAACTTATGAACAGACTAAAGATTTAAGTCTCTGGGACATATATTTATAGAGTACAGTGCTAATTATAGGTTTAAATAAAAGAGACAGAAGACTAATCTTTAGGGAAATTGCAAATGAGTCTAACTCTTTTATATTGTGTAACATATATTCCAAGGTGTAGGAGTTTGGCATTGTTCATGAATTCCAAAAATACATATTGAATTATGTTTGTAAATTGGGCTGTTTCTTTCAGCACATTATATTGTATTACCTTCAAAGGTTTCACTTTTACTTGATTAAATTATGTTTATGGCTTTGATTGGGCCATGTCAGTAGGATGTTGAGTCTATGCCGCCTTGGTTGGTGGGGACTCAGAGAAAATGACATGGCAGAGGAGACAGAGTTTTGATGCTGGAGCCCTGGGAAGTAAACACACAGGAGAAGAGCACAGAGGAATATATCTGGCTCCATAGGCACAGTGGAGGCCCTGGGAAGAGAGTGACCCTGATAGTCTATAGCTAACCTCTTAGAGAGACCAGAGCAGCTGAGCTGGGAGAGAAATGAGCCCCAGGAGAGAGAAGAGACTTACACCAGCCTATAGCTAAGAAGGGAAGGAGCTGGGACCATGGAGTCTTAGGTAGAAGAGGAAGGCTGAACCTTTACAGAGACTGGCAGCCATCTTGCTCCAACATGTGTGAATAGATTTTGGTGAGGGAAGTAACTTACACTTTATGGCCTTGTGACTATAAGCTTCTATCCCACATAAATACCCTTTATAAAACCCAATGGGTTTCTGGTACTTTGCATCAGCACTCCTTAAGATGACAAAAACAGAGTTTGATACAAGAGAGTAGGACTTTTGCGATTACCAAAATGCTTGAAAGCTTTTATAAATGGGTAATGGGTAGTTTTTGGATGAAATGTGAGATGCTTGATGGAAAAGGCTTAGATTGCTTAGAAGAGAAAGTTGGTAGTAATAGGAAACCTAAAGTTATTTTTGATAAAGACTTAGAAAAAAGTAATTGTGAGATTCTTGATAGTAAAGCCTAGATTGCTTTGAAGAAACTGTTCATAGGAATATGGATGTTAAAGAGACTTTTCATGAGAACTTTGAAGTAAATGATGAACCTATTTTTGGGAACTGGAGGAAAGGTGATCCATATTTTAAAGTTGCAGAGAACTTAACAAGATTGACTTCTGGTGTTATATAGAAGGCAGAATTTGAAAATGGTGAACCTGGGCATTTAGCTGAAGAGAGTTCCAAAGTGAACTCAGAGAATGTGTCTTGGTTTCTCCTTGAAGCTTATAACAGAATGTTAAATGAGAGAGATAAGCTGAGAACTGAACTGTTGGGCACAACAAAACCAGAAACTGATTCCAGAAATTCCAAGCCTCTGGAAATCAAACCTCTAGATGATAGTGTCCCATTTGAGGAATTGACTAAACATGGAAATTTTAAATCAGGATTGAAAATTTTCAAGGAAAGACATGTGGAAGATCTTACTGTCTGTTGGTTTGAACACCTGCTTCTTACATGCTAAATCAACAAGCATTTTCAGAGAGCTGTATGAACAAGACCAGTCATATTGGATTAAAGGGACATGTAGGGGAAAGATGGAAGGGAAAAAATTTTAAGAGGAAAACCATTGAAACTTAGATTGGGAATTAAGACATTACTTTGGGCAGAGGCAAGATGGCATCGGTTTAGGAGGGCACTTGCTGACTAGTTATCTGAGAACAGCTGATTGTGGACAGGGTCCTGATCAGGGGTCTGTGCTGTGGGTGCATGGAGCGAGAAGCTTGGGATATCTATATGCAGGCAAATCAACAGCATGGATTGATCAGTAGAGATTCGTGAGTTTTAAGCCTGCCTTTGGTGGTTAACACAGACGGCTGAGCCCCACCCTTAGGGAAGAAGGCTGGTTTGAGCCGCAACTGCCACTTGGCAACCCGGTAACATAGAAAGAAGCAAGGAAATAAAATAAGAAGAAAATGTGTCAAAGAGAAAATTTAACACACACACAGAACCACCAGCTAACTAAAACTCTAGAGCAGAGAGAGAAACTAATTAACTGAATAAACCCATCAAGATGAAATGATGACTAGAGGGCAACAAAAAATAACAAACCACACTGAGAAGCAGGAAGCCATGGACCAGTCCAAACAAAGTAAAAACCAGTAAGAGATGCAGAACATTGAACAACTAATCAAAGCTTTCCAAATAAATATCATGGACCAACTTAATGAAGTGAAGGAAGAGATTAAGGATATAAAGAAGACACTGGGAGACAATACTGAAGAAATTGTAAACATACATAAAAAGATAACGGATATGATGGTGATCAATGGCACAATCCAAGAAATCAAAAAGATGCTAGATTCATATAACAGCAGATTTGATCAGGCAGAAGAAAGAATTAGTGATGTGGAAGACAATACATTTGAAATCAAAGAGATAGAAGAAAGATAGACAAAAAGACACAAAAAATCCAGCAGGGACTCAGGGATTTAACCAAAATCACAAAAAGCACAAACATATGCATTATGGGCATCCCAGAAGGAAAAGAGAAGAGAAAGGGAAGAGAAGGAGTGTGGAAGGAAATAATGTCTGAAAACTTCCCAACCCTATTGAGAGAGATGGATGTGCAGATCCAGGAAGCACAGCACACTCCAAACAGTAAAAAATCCCAGCAGGCCAACTCCAAGACTTATAGCTGTCAAAATGTCCAATGCTCAAGACAAAGAGAAAATACTCAAGGCAGCAAGAGAAAAGAGAACCATCACATACAAGGGAAGCACAATAAGATTAAGTGCTGATTTCTGAGCTGAAAGCATGGAGGCAAGAAGGCAGTGGTATGACACAGTCAAAGAAATAAAAGAAAAAAAACTTCCAGCCATGAATTCTCTATCCACCAAAACTGGCATTCAAAAAATGATGGAGAGTTCAAAATATTAACAGATAAACAGAAATTAAGAGAATATGTCAATAAGAAAATCACAATTAAAGAAATACTAAAGGAAGTTCTGCAAGTTGAAAGGAAAAGCAAGGGAGAGAGAGTTAGAGGATAGCGTAAAAACAATTAAAAAGAGAAACAAAACAACATATAACATACATTAACCCAGAGAAAATATGGCTGAAGTAAGAAATTCATTGCAAGTAATAAAAATGAATGTTAATGGCTTAAATTCACCACTTAAGAGACACAGATTGGCAGAATGGATAAGGAAATATGATCCATGTATATGCAGTCTACAAGAAACCCACCTTCAAACCAGGGATTCGATGAGGCTGAAAGTGAATGGCTGGAAAACAATTTTACAAGCTAACAAAAGCCCAAAATGGCAGGAGTAGCTATTCTAATATCAGAAAAAAATTGACTTTAAATGCAAAACTATTGTAAGAGACAAAGATGGACTCAATGTATTAGTAAAATGGGTAATCTCTCAAGAAGAGAGAACAATCATAAACATGTATGCAACTAATCGAGGTGCCTAAAAATACTTAAGGCAAACTCTGGAAAAACTAAATGGGGAAATAATTGCCTCTACAATTATACCGGGGGACTTTAATACATCATTATCATCATTAGACAGAACTTCTAGACAGAGAATCAATAAAGACACAAAAGGCTCTAAACAATACATTAGAGGACCTGGACTTAATAGCCATATACAGAACACTGCACCCAAATACAGCAGGATTTACATTCTTCTTGAGTGCACATGGATCATACTCCAAGATAGACCACATGCTAGGCCACAGAAAAACTCTCAATGAATTCAGAAAAATTGAGACTATACAAAGTAATTTCTCTGAACACAATGGAATGAAACTGAAAATCAATATTGGCCACAGAATCATATTAGGCACAAAGATATGGAAGTTAAACAACACACTCTAAGACAAACAGTAGGTCAAGGATAAAATCTCAAAAGAAACCAGTAACTACCATGAAACTAATGAAAATGATAACACAACATATCAAAACCTATGGGATGCAGTGAAAGCTGTCCTGAGAGGGAAGTTCATAGCCATAAATACATATAGTAAAAAAGAAGAAAGAGCAAAAATTGAAGACCTAACTGCACACTTGGATGAATTGGAAAAACAATAACAAACTAAACCTGAAGGAAGAAGAAAGAAGGAAATAACAAAGATTAGAGCAGAGCTAAATGAAGTAGAGAATAATAAAGAACTAGAAAAAATAAACAAAACCAAAAGCTGGTTATTCGAGAAGATCAATAAAATTGACAAACCCTTAGCCAGACTAACAAAGAAAAAGAGAGGCCACATGCAAATACACAAAATAAGGAATGAGCAAGGGGATTTCACTACTGACCCCACAGAAATAATGACTATCATAAGAGAATACTTTGAAAAATTATATGCCAACAAGAATGATAATTTAGAGGAAATGGACAAGTTTCTAGGAACTCACAAACAGCCTTCATTGATGAAAGAAGAAATTCATGAACTCAACAGTCCAATTACAAGTAAAGAGATAGACTCAGTCATCCAAAACCACCCAACTTAGAAGAGCCCAGGACCAGATGGCTTCACAGCTGAATTCTACCAAACATTCCAGAAAGAGCTAACACCAATTCTGCTTAAGCTCTTCCAAAAAATAGAAGTAGAAGGAATATTGCCTAACTCATTCTACATTGCCAACTTTACCCTAATACCAAAACCAAACAGATACCACAAGCAAGGAAATTTACAGACCAATGTCTCTAAAGAACCCAGATGCTAAAATCCTCAACAAAATACTTGCTAAACATATTCAACAACATATCAAAAGGATTACACAACATGACCAAGTGGGTTTCATCTCAGGTAATCAAGGATGGTTCAATATAAGAAAATCAATCAATGTAATACACCACATAAACAGATTGAAAGAAAAAAATCACATGATCATCTCTGTAGATGCAGAAAAAGCATTGGACAAAATACAGCACTCTTTCCAGAAAAAAAAAACACTGCAAAAGATAGGAATAGAAGGAAACTTTCTGAATATGATAAAGGGTATATATGAAAAACCCAAAGCTAACATCATCTTCAATGCTGAAATCCTAAAAGCCTTCCCTCTCAGATCGGGAAAAGACAAGGATACCCACTATCACCACTCCAATTTAACATTGTCTTAGAAGTACTTGCTAGAGCACTGAGGCAAGAAACGGATATAAAAGGCATCCTAATTGGAAAAGAAGAAGTAAAAATTTTGTTATTTGCAGACGACATAAACTATATGTAGAAAGCCCGGAGAAATCTACAACAAAGCTTCTAGATCTTATAAGGGAGTTCAGTAATGTCACAGACTATAAGATCAATGCTCAAAAATCAGTAGCATTTCTGTACATCAATAAAGTGCAATCTGAGGAGGAAATTAAAAAAAAAATACCATTTACAATAGTAATTAAAATAATCAAATACCTAGGAATAAATTTAACTAAAGATGTAAAGGACTTATATACAGAAAACTACACAACACTGTTAAAGGAAATTAAAGAAGACTTAAATAAATGGAAGAATATTCCTTGTTCATGGATAGGAAGACTAAACATCATCAAGATGTCTATCCTACCTAAACTAATCTACACATTTAATGCAATCCAATAAATATCAACACTGTATTTTTTAAGGAACTGGAAAAACTAACTACAAATATATTTGGAAAGGTAAGAATTGCCAAAGACATATTGAAAAAGAGAAATGAAGTTGGAGGTATCACATTACCTGACTTTAAAACATACTACAAAGCTACAGTGATCAAAACTGCATGGTATTGGCACAAGGATAGACCTATTGACCAATGGAACCGAATTGAGAGTTCTGATATAGATTCTCACATATGCAGTCATCTGATATTTGACAAAGCCCCCAAGCACACTGAGTTGGGAGAGAATGGCCTCTTTAACAAGTGGTGCTTGGAGAACTGGATATCCATATTGAAAAGAATGAGAAAGGAATACCATCTCCCACCTTATATAAAAATCAACTCAAGATGGATCCAAGATCTAAATATAAGAGCCCAAATCATAAAGATGTTGGAAGATAATGTAGGGAAGCATCTACAGGACCTTGTAATAGGAAATGGTTTCATGAACTTCACACCCAAAGCATGAGCAGCAAGAGAAAAAATAGATAAATGGGATCTCCTCAAAATTAAAAACTTCTGAACCCCAAAGGAAGTTATTAAGAAAATAAAAAGGCAACCTACCCAATGGGAGAAAATATTTGGTGACCATATAACAGATAGGAGCCTAATATCCTGCATATATAAAGAATCCTACACCTCAAAAATTAAAATAAGCAACCCATTTAAAAAATGGGCAAGTGACCTGAAAAGACACTTCTCCAAGGAATAAATACAAATATCTTTAAAGCACATGAAACAATGCTCGATATTGCTAGCTATTAGGGAAATGCAAATCAAAACTACAATGCGATACCATCTTACACCCATCATAATGGCAGCTTTAAAAAAACAGCAGAATATAAGTGTTGGAGAGGATGTGAGAAATAGGAACCCTCGTCCACTCCTGGTGGGATTGTGGAATGGTCCAGCCACTCGGGAGTACAGTTTGGCAGTTCCTCAGAAAAGTAACAATAGATCTTCCATATGATCCAGCGATTCCACTGCTGGGTATATAACCAGAAGAATTGAAAGCAAAGACACAAACAGATATATGCACACAAATGTTCAAAGCGGTATTGTTAACAATTGCCAAAAGTTGGAATCAGCCCCAGTGCCCATCAATAGATGAATGGATAAATAAAATGTGGTACATACATACAATGGAATACTCCTCAGCTGTAAGAAGGAATAAAGTGCTAACACACCAAATAACATGGATGATTCTTGAAGACCTTGTGTTGAGTGAAGCAAGTCAAGCATTGAAAGAGGAACAGTATATGAGCTCACTGATTTGAATTGAGGAAAGTGAGCAGTCTCTGAGAGCCATTTCCTGAAAGATAGCTTAACAAGGGAGAGAAAGAGAAGAGTAGGTTGTGAGGCATCACCCATATGGACAAAATCTATGGTGAAATGAGAGTGTAGTTGTATATTGAAGGAAAGGATAGGTGGGTAATGACATTACTGTGTTGGTGGTGCAGGGTTGACAGTTAGGTAGATTAAGAAGGGTAAGTTAGAATATCCAGGGCATGTAAATATGAATCTTGTCATCCAATGAGTCAAGACAGGGGAGTGTCATGTGCACCAGGAGGATGGGGGGAAGGAACAGAAAAGGTCAAACAGGGGGTATTTAGTGGTCATGGGAAATGTCTTTTATTACCTTATATAATGGGCACAGGACATGGTAAATATCATCAAAAATTATTAAACTGTACTGTCTAAATTGTAAACTATATTGTAAACCATTGACAATGTTTAGTAGCTATGTTTCAATATCTGTATAACAGTTACAACAATGCTACCATACACACACACACACACACACACACACACAAAGGTTTTAATATGGGGTGAGGAAAGGGGAAAGAGTTTGGGTATGTGAGAGTCTTTGGTATTCTGTGTGTGACCTTGCTGTGACTTAAAACTTCTTTGAAAATTAAATGAAAATTTGGACACACTGGGGAATGAGAGGGGGAAAGTGCCACTGTACAGACTGGATGCCCGATAATGCAGTGATAAAAGGAAAAAAAAATTTTTTTTAATTTTTTTTAATTTTTCCATTTTTTGAATGTCCCAATCCATTAATTATATTTTATCTTTAGTTTTTTGTTTTCTGAGTTTCCAAGTATTGCATTTCCTATTAATTGTATTTGGTTATTGTATGGGCTTAATCTTCAAGGAAGGTTTAGATCACAGAAGGGTTACAATGGGGGCTACAGAGGATCATTGGTGTGGGGTGTCTGGGATGAGGGATTCATGGGAGGAAGTTCATCTGAATATATATGAAAGATATATAAAATTGTTCAAATGATCAAGGGATGGGACATGGTCACAGTGGGTAGACAATCACTCAGTAAATGAGGGAATACTGAATTGCCAGCCTGGAAAGCTCTGTCACATTCTCCAAGGGAGCAGCAACAGTCCCCTGAGTGCAGGGCAGTGTCTGGCAAAAGAGGACGGTCCACTGTTGGGTTCTTGTTATTGATGACAAGCCTTATGTGTCTTTGCTCTTGTAATTGAAACTTAGCCTGCTCTTATGGGGTCCCTAAGTGTTGCTACCTCTGCGCCTCCTTGTTGCTCAAATGTGGCCTCTCTCTAAGCCGAACTCAGCATATGAATGCATTACCTTCCCCCCAGCATGGGACATGACTCCTGGGAATGAGCCTCCCTGTCAACGAGGATTAATACCAAGTGCCCTCTGGCAATACAACTAGAAAAAGACCTTGAATAAAAGGGGGAAAAGGTAAAGACAAATGAGTTCATGTGGCTAAGAGACTTCAAAGAGAGTCGGGAGGTCATCCCGGAGGTACTGCTTACGCACACCTCAGTAGTATCTCATAGAACACCAAAGTGGATATCACCCCACACAGAGGGGCTCCTGAGGGCTCCTAGGTGGGAGACACCCAGGTCCTATATAAGGGGGATAGCTGCAAAGACTGACGCCTTATCAATGGGCTCTACTGTCAAATCTGTGCTCCTGAGAGCAAGAGAATTGGACACAAATATGTCCTCCCTGCACATGGCCCATCAGTCCCTTCTATTCAAACCTATATGTGATGCTGGAGTTTTAGGTGTACTTCCAGAGACTGGAGCTTCTGGCCTGCCCATGTGCCAGCTGTGCCTGGAATCTTGGTGGAGCTGCACCTCCTACTCTACAGCTCAATGGACTCACCGAAGTCACCTGGTGAGGAGATGATGATGGACAACGGCCATCCCAGGGAATGTTGAGAACCTGTAGCTTCAGGCAGGATAGTCCCATCCACTGTATCCATGAGATATAAGCCCATTCTCATTTGGAGATGGAGTGGACATCACCATCCCAGACTCCTCAGGATAGGGGGAGATCTATCGACTAGAGTGGACTTAATGGTATTCTGTTGTAGACATATTGTGACTCAAGCAATGGAAGAAATTATAACAGTGAGGTGGAGCCAGTGGCCACTAGACACTTTCTGGGCAAGGAAGGGAAAAGCATTTGTAATACAGGGGCTTTTTCATGACTTGGGAATTAACCTGAGTGACATTACAATGACAGATATAGTCCATTTTACATCAGCATTTACCATGCAGAACTGTGTGGGAGAGAGTGTGGTCTACAATGTGAACTATGATCCATGCTTAGTGGCAAAGCCCCATTATGTATATATCCATTGCAGGTGATGTGCCACACTAATAGAAGACATTTATGTGGGATGTTATGGGAGGTGTGGGAGGTGGGGAACATGGGAATCCCTGTAATTTTTATGTAACATTTATGTAATCTAACTATCTTTTAAAATATATATGTATAAAAAATAACATTTCTGTAAGCAAAAAAAAAGTATTTTCGTAATAATTTTAAAAAAAGACATTAACTTGGGCCAAGAGAGGAACCCCACCCATGTGTACAGAGAGGGTGAGTTTGCCCCAGCAGTTGAAGAGGGTGGATGTTCCTGCTTGGTGTTCAGGGAGAGTTTACCACCCCATGGTACAGAGAAGGTGGAGCACATTTCCCATGGATAAGAGAGGTTAAGGCCAACACCCCATATGTCTGAGAGTGTTGGGTCTGTCCCCCATGGATTAGAGAAGACCAGGTCACCAACATCTTGTTCTGAGAGGTTTGGGCCTGTATATCAAAGGTTAGAGAGGATATGTTTTTCATTTTATTGTACTAGTGGGGTGAAGACTCTAACCCAAGGATTGGGTAAAGTGTGGCATCACTCCAACACTCTTGGAGGGTGAGGTCTGGAGCTTGGTCAACACCCAGATGCTTGATAAGTATGGACCTAAGAAAATGACTGTTGGAGAAACCTGTGGAAAGGGTGGGTCCTCATGGGGCCCAAGGAAGAAGAAACCACCATCTTAAGAATGATTCTCAGACTGAAATCTAATGAAGCATTCCCTGCAGTTTTACAGAACTGTAGGGGACCCATGACTCATATTTCTCCCCAATTTCTCTTTATGGTAAGACAAATGTTTATCATTGTCTGTCTACTTGTATATTGAAAGCAGATAAATGGTTTTGTAAGTTTCAGAAGTTTGTAGTCGGATGGGATTTTGCCCCAAGGCAAACTATATTTCTTTAAACTAATTGTGATATGACTTTTTACTTGCATTATTACTGATTTAAGGTTATTTGAAGATTGTAATGTCTTTTTGGAATTCAGAGGGTGGAGTGTAGCTGTTTGACATAGTTTATTAACCCCAAAAATAGATATTGGATTGTGTTTGTAAATTGGCCTGTTTCTCTGGGCATAGTAGATTGTATTAAATTCAGAGGTTTCACTTTTACTTGATGAAATTATGATTTAGGCTTTGATTAGGCCACATCAGTAGGACATTGAGTCCATGCTCCCTTGATGGGCAGGGACTCACAGTGAAAACAATATGGCAGAGGAGAATGAGTTTTGATGCTGGAGCCCTAGGAAGAGAACACACAGGAGAAGATCACAGAGGAATAGAGATGGATCCACAGAACAGCAGATACCCTAAGAAGAGACCAAGCCTGATAGTCTACAGCTGACCTTGTGGAGAGACCAAAGCAGCTGAGCTGGTAGAAAATGAGCCCCAGGAGAGAGTTGAAACTTATACCAGCCTACAGCTGAGAAGTGAAGGAGCTTGTACCATGGAGCCTTAGGAGGGAGAGGGAGGCTGAAACTTCAGAGAGGTTGGCAGCCATCTTGCTCCAACATGTGGCAACAGACTTTGATGAGGGAAGTAGTTTATGCTTTATGGCCTTGTGACTGTAAGCTTCTACCCCAATAAATCACTTTATAAAGCCCATCAGATTTCTGGTACTTTGCATCAGCACCAATTTAGCTAACTAAAGCACAAGGTAAGGCCCACTGGCAGGGTGCTGAATTACTGAGATTGTCTGCCTTGTCTATAATGTCTAGATGTCTCTAGAGCCCTCAGGAGCCCCCTGCTTGAGGCACTGTTTTTTCTGGCAGTCAATGAGATCCTCCTGAATCGTGTATAAGCATAACCTCTGGAATCACCTCCTTACTTACTTTGAAATCTCTTAGTCATAAAAATTCATTTGTATTTAATATTTCCCCCTTTTGGTAAAGGTCTTTTTCCAAATTAATCACTAGTTAATAAGTGAGTAGTAACTGAGAAAGAATGATTTATTTCTGACATTAAACATATATATCTGTATATATCATATGTTTTTTGTTCCTCAGTTATTCCTAACTGCTTAATTTTGATGAATTTTGTAAGTACCATTTTGGTTCACTTCTTTCCTTTTCTCAGTTTGGCTTAGTTATTTACTTAGTGGTTATATTTGTGGTTTCAATTATCATTGTAAACTAATAGTAACCTAGTTCAAATTACAGCATCTTTGTTTCAGTACTATGCAGATATTCTATTCTACATATATCCGTTCCTCCCAATTTATAATGTTTTAGTCACAGAGTTCATCTTTATATATTGTGTCCCATTTATGTAGAATTTAATTTTTGTTTTACATTTTTGATTTTTTATTATTTAACAAATCAATTTTATTGATAAATATTAATAAAGTATAAATCAATCCAATGTTTACAATCAAAGTTATTTGGTATAATCTCATATTTGTGCATTCACTTCAAGCAATTTTACAGCATTTTCATTTTTCCAGGAATAATAATAATAAAAAACAAAAAACAAACTAACAAAATTCATCAATTCTGAATCTCTCTCTGCTCCCCCTTCCATACATAGCTTCTATTCTGTTTCCTTCTCTCTTATTTGTATCTATATTTTGTAAAAACAATTTTATATATGCAATATAACCCTTATTTGTATTTTACATGAGGTTTCACTATGTTATACATTCCCATGTTATATTTTTTAGCTTTCTTTCTAGTAATATACATATACTTAGTCTTTACCTTTCAACCACTGTCATACCCATATAATAGTACTGTTATGCACAACCACCATCATGTACTGTCATCATTCCCATTGATTTCCAAAGATTTACAAACAACCTTTTACCCAATTCTGCACAAATTAACTGTGAGGTTTCCATTCTCTATCCTCATTCTATTTCTGGTTGTTGGAGAAGATGCTGAGAGTCAGAGCATAAAGGGTTAAGCATTCAACAAGCATGCTTGCTGGCAGAGACACGTTAGTAAATGTCTCCAAGGTCTCTGCATACTGCAGACATCAGTAGGAGGAAGCAGAGCGGGATGAACCCACCACTAAGAAGTTACTGTATAAATTCCTAAGAAAAACTATCTAGTAATACAGGAACAGGTAGCACTCTCATGCACCAAGCTGAGATATTAGTTAGACTAAGGCATTTAGGGCTAGAAACAATGTTTATACTTATGCCCCTTGGTAGACTGCCAGAGAAGGCAGTGTTTTGCTGTAGTAAGAGAAACATAGTGGGAGAGCAAGGTTAGGGGGGAAGAATTTATGCATTGTTTTTAAGCTAAACAAAAGAAAGGTTCACAGTGATCTCTGGGCTGTTTTTTGCCTGAGTGAGCTGCAGCCCTCTTCTTCATATGCATCAACTTGTCTGACTCTTCTTTTGCGCCGCACCCTGACAACAACATCTGGTGATCTATATTCTAATTATTAACTCCACAAGTTGACATAATATATTTAGATCATCAAAGCACAATCATACAGTATTTGTCCTTTTGTTTCCGGCATGCTTCGTGCAACATAATATTCTCCAGGTTCATCTATGTTGTCATATGCTTCATGACTTCATTTCTTCTTACTGCTGCATAATATTTCATCATGTGTATAAACCACAATTTGTCCATCCACTCATCAGTTGATGGACACCTGGGATGTTTTCAACTTTTGGTAATCATGGATAATGCTGCTTTGCACAGCAATGTGCAGATGTCTATTCATGTCACTGCTCTCAGTTCCTCTAAGTATCTGTCTAACTATGCTATTGCCAGGTCACATGGCAAGTCTATAATCAACTTCCTTAGGAACTGAAAAACAGTCCTACACAGCGGCTGTACCATTCCACATTCCCACCAACAGTGAATGTGTTCCTATCTTTCCACAGCCTCTCAAACATTTACAGTTTTCTAACTTTTCAATCCTGGCCTGTCTAACAGGTGTGAAAGGATATCTCATTGTAGTTTTAATTTGCATTTCTCTAATCACTATTGATTTTGAACATTTTTTTTCATGTGTTTCTTCACCATTTGCATTATTTCTTTGCCAATTATCTTTTCATGTCTTTTGCCTATTTTTTAAATCAGGTAGGTTTTTTTTTTTTTTACTTTTAAATTGTATCATCTCTTTATATATCATGGATATTGAACCTTATAGAATATGTGATTACCAAATATTTTCTCCCATTGAGTCAACTGCCTTTTGACCCTATTGACAATGTCCATTGATGTAAAAAGGTGTTTAATTTTGAGTAAGTCCCATTTATCTATTTTTTCTTTTGTTGCTCATGCTTTGGGCTTAGGTTTAAGAAACTACCGCCTACTACAAGATCTTTAAGATGTTTTCTTACATTTTCTTCTAGAAGTTTTATGGTTGTTGCTTTTATATTTATGCCCTTGACCCATTTTCAGTTAATTTTTATATCAGGTGTGAGATAGGGTTCTTCTTTCTTTCTTTTGGATATGGCTAACCAGTTCTCCCAGTACCATTTTTTAAAAAATAGACTGCACTGGCCCTGCTGGGTGGGCTAACAGCCTTGTGAAAAATCATTTGACTGTAGATGTGAGGGTCTATTTATGAGTTCTCAATTCAGTTTCATTGGTCAGTCTGCTTTTCTTTATACAGGACCATGCTGTTTTTACCACTGTAGCTAAGTAAGATGTTTATAATCAGGATATGAAAGTCCTTCAAATTCTTTCTTCTATTTTAAGACATGTTTTTTTTGCTATTCTAGGCCCCTTACCTTTCAAAGTAAATCTGATTATTGGATTTTTCATTTCTGCAAAAAAAAAAGAAAGGCTGTTGGGATTTTTATTGGGGTTGCATTGAATGGGTAAATTACTTTGGGTAGAATTAACATATTAACAATATTGTCTTCCAATCCATGAATATGGAATATCCTTCCATTTATTTAAATCTTCTTCATTTGCTTTCTTAGCAATGTTTTCTTGTTTGCTGAATACAGGTGATTTATGACTTTAAGTTTATTCTTAAGTATTTGATATTTTGGTCATCATTATAAATGGAATTTTTTCTGATTTTCTCCTCAGATTGCACATTAGTTTCGTATAGAAAGACTATTGATTTTTACATGTTAGTCTTGCATCCTGCCACTTTGCTAAACTCATCTATTAATTTTAACAGTTTTGTTGTGGATTTTTCAGGATTTCCTAGACATAGGATCATATAATCAGCAAATAGTGAAAGTTTTCTTTCTTTGTTTTGTATTTGGCTGCCTTTTATTTCTTTATGTAACCTAATTGCTCTAGCTAAAACTTCTAGCACAATATTGGATTTAAAAGTGACAGTGGACATCCTTCTCTGGTCCCTAATCTCATCAGGAATGCTTTCAGTCTTTAATCGTTGAGTTCATTGCTAGCTGTAGGTTTTTCATGCATGCACTTTACTGTCTTGATAAAGCTTCCTATTCCTAAGTTTTGGAGTGTTGTTTTCAAGAAAGGGTGCTCTATTTTATCAAATGCATTTTCTGCACCAATTGAGAGGATCACGTGATATTTTCTTCAAGTTATCGGTATGATTTATTACACTAATTGATTTTGATGTGTTGAACTACCCTTGCATACCTGGGATAAAACCCACTTGATTGTTGTATTAGTCAGCCAAAAGGGTGCTGATGTAAAGTACAAGAAATCTGGTGGTTTTTATAAAGGGTACTTATTTTGGATAAAATCTTACAGTTACAAGGTCTTAAAGAGAACAAGTCATGGTACCATAAGAGGTATTTTCTCACCCAAATCAGTTATCACATACTGAAACAAGATGGCAGGTGATTTTTGTGAGGGTTCACCCTTCCTGTCTTTCAGCTACAAGCTGGCATAGGGTTTGTTTCCTTCAGGGCTCAGCTACAATCTATCAGGGGAATGGCTCATCTGTCTTCCCAGGGCCACATGGTCAAGGTTCTCTCCTCTGCCATGGTGGTGGAGCTCTCTCTCTTTCTGTGTATATTCTTCTGTGTCTTTTTGAGTGAGTGCCCATTTATATCAGCCTACCAAGTGGGTAGGGACATAACGTGACATACCCTACGGACATGGTAGAATCAAATCCCTAATCTTAACATAATGTAATCAAAGACATCTCAGTTGAATCAAATACAATCAAAGGGGATCATGCTTAGTGGAACACACCAGTTTTCTGGGGGATTCATAAATAATCTCAAACTGCCACACTCCACTGTTTGAATACTGAAAAGATATTACAATATTCCAAAAACCTTAAATCAATAACAATGCTATGTACAGAAACACATCCCAATTAGTTTATAGAAATACAATTTGTCTTGGGGAAAAGTCCCCTCTGGCTGTAGGCCTGTGGTACTTACAAAACAATATATCTGCTTCCAATATACAAAGGGACAGGTATAGGATAAACATTTGCTTTAACATAAGGAGAATTTGGGAAGGAAAACAGAGTCACTTGTCCCCAACAGTTCTGAAAACCTGCAGGGTATACTCCTTTAGATTTCATAGTCTGAGAGTCATTCTCAAGATGATTTCTTTTCCTTGGGGCCTCATGGGGGCCTACCCTTTTCACAGGTTTAGCCAAGTTCCATTCTCTTGGTTCTACCCACATCAAGCATCTGAGTTGTGACCAAGCTTGAGACCTCACCCTCCAAGAATGGTGGGGTGCTGGCCACTCATTCCCCAAACTCTAGGGTACAGTATTAAACCCCTTAGTGCAGTGATCTGGTGGCAACATTCTCCCTATTCTTTGGCATACAGTCGAACCTTCTCAAAACAGTGAGGTGGTAAGCTGGCATTCCCCAATCTATGGGGAGCAAACTCACCCTCTCAGAAAAATGGGGTTTTGATGTCACTGTCCCCAACCCATGGTGAATGTGCTCCACCCTCTTTGTAGCCTGGGTCAGCAAAACTATACCTGAAGAGCAGGTTGAAACATCCAACCTCTTCAAATGCCAGGACAAGCATTACCCTCTACATATACATGCATGGGGTCCCTCTCTTGGCCCAAGGATATGTCTTAATTCAAGACCACTGCTTCCATTGTTTTCCTCTTAAAGCCATTTTCCCTTCCATCTCTCCCTTCCATGTCCCTTTTAGTCCAGGCTGACAGTGGTTTTGCTCATACAGATCTCACAAAAAGATTGCTGGTTTAGCAAGCTGGAAGTAGGGGTCCAAGCTATTAGACAGTAAGATTTTCCACAAGGATTTCCTGGATAACTGCATTTTCAATCGTGACTTGCAAATTCCAAGTTTAGTTTATTCTCAAGTGAGGGACTATCATCTAGGGGTTTGATTTCCAGAGGCTTGGATTCTCTGGAATCAGTTTCTGGTTTTGTTATGCCCAACAATTCAGTTCTCAGCTTAACACTTTCACCTAGCATTTTGGTATTAGTTGCAAGGAGAACCAAACAGCATTCTTTGAGTTTACTTTGGAAAGCTCTTCAGCTAAATGTTCAGGTACATGATTTTAAAATTCTTCCTTTAGTATAACATCAGGAGTCAATCTTGCTAAGTTCTCTGCAACTTTAAAACATGATTGACTTTCCTCCAGTTTTCAGTAGTTGTTTCATCATTTTCTTCTAAGGCCTTACCAAAAATAACTTTCAGGTCCATAGTACTACTAATAGTCTCTTCAAAGCAGTCTAGGTCTTTTCCATCAAGTATCTCACAATTCTTCCAAAAAATTACCACTTACCCATTTATAAAACTGTTCCAGGATTTTTGGTAATTATATCAGATTTTACCCTGCTCCAGGTGCCAAATTCTGTATTTGTCAGCCATAGGGGTGCTGATGCAAAGAGTCAGAAATCTCTTGGCTTTTATAAAGGGTAGTTATTTGTAAAAGCTTACATTTACAAGGCCCTAAAGTTTCCAACTCAAGGTATCATATGAAGTACTTTCTCACCCAAGTCAGTTGCCACATGTTGAAGCAAGATGACAGGCAATTTCTGCAAGGGCTCAGCCTTCTTCTGTCTCAGCTATAGGCTGGCATAGGGTTTGTTTCTCTCAGGGCTTAGCTGTAAACTATCAGGTGAATGAGTCAACTATCTTTCCAGGGTGACATGATTGAAGTTCTCTTTTCTGCCATGGTGATGGAGCTCTCTCTTCCTGTGTATCTTCTTCTGTGTCTTCTTGAGTGAGTGCCCATTTATATCAGCCCACTAAGGGGGCAGGGACTTAACCTTAGTTACACACTTCTCACATGGTAGAATCAAAAGACTTACTCTTAACATAATTTAATCAAAGACATCTCAGTTGCATCTAAAACAATCAAAGAGTATCATGTCCAGAGAAACAGAACCCTTTACAAATATAATCCTTATGTTTTGGGGGGGTTCATAAATAATCTCAAAATGCCACAATCATGGAAAATAATTATTTTAATGTGTTTTTTGATTCAGCTTGGAAGTATTTCCTTGAGGATTTCTGCATCTATATTCATTAGAGATTTTGGTTTGCAATTTTCTGTTTTATCCTCTCTTTATCAGGTTTCAGTATTAGGGTAATTTGGCTTCATAGAATGAGTTTGGTAGCATTTTTTTCCTGTTCAAATTTTCAAAAGAGCTTGAGGAAGACTGATCATCTTTGGATGATTGGCAGAATTCACCTGTGAAGTCACCTGGACCCAGGCTTTTCATCTTTGGGGGTTTTATGATGATTGTTTCAATCTCTTCACTTATGATTACTTTGTCAAAGTCTTCTATTCTAAGGTTAGAATAGGTGATTCAAGTGTTTCTAGGAATTTGTCCATCTTATCTACATTGTCTACTTTTTGGCGTACAGTTGATCATATATTGTCTTCTTATGATCTCTATTGTTTCTCATGGTCTGTGTTAATGTCCACTCTCTCTTTTCTTTTAAAAAAAATAATTTTATTTTTGAAGAAGCTTTAGATTCCTGAGGACTCTAGAGACATCCAGACACTGTAAGCAGGACAGACAAGCTCAGGAAAGTGGCACCCTGTTAGTGGACCTTCCTTACTCTGGAATTTATGCTCTCCAGTGTAATGGTCTTAGACTCATTTATAGTTTGCCTACACATGGATCTTCTGCCCCTTTTATTTGAACTTATAATTATCACTATACTTTTTAAATATATGTCCCAGGGACTTAAATCTTTGGTCCATTCATGTGACAGTTGAACCCTCTCTAATTTCTGATTTTATTTACTTGCACCTTCCCTCTTTTTTCTTTGTCAGGCTACCTAAGTTTTGTCAATTTTGTTGCTCTTCTCAAAGAAACAACTTTTGGTTTTGTTGATTCTTTCCAGAATTTTTGTTTGATCCTTATTATTTCTTTCCTTCACCTTGGTTTGGGATTAGTTTGCTGTTTTGTTTTGTTTTTTCTAGTTTCTCCAGGTCTGCATTAGAACTTCAAGTTTAACACTTTCTTCTTTTTAAAGGTAAGCATTGAGGGCTATAAATTTCCCTCTCTGTACTGCCTTTGTGGTTTCCCCTAGGGTTTGGCATGTTGTGTTCTCATTTTCATTCATTTTAAGATATTTGCTTAATTCTTTTGCAATTTCTTCTTTGACACACTGGTTATCTAAGAGTGTGTTCTTTAATCTCCATATGTTTATGAATTTTCCATTTTCTGTCCATTATTGATTTCCAGCTCCATTCTGTTATCATCAAAGAAAGTGTTTTGTATAATTTCAACCTTTTCAAATTTATTGAGACTTGTCTTGTAACCCAAAATATGTTCTATCTTGGAGAAGAATCCATGAGCATTTGAAGAGAATGTATATCTTGGGTGCAATGCTCTATAGATGTTTGTTAACACTAGTTCCTTTATCACATTAATGAGCTCCCTGTTTCTTTAATCTCTGTCCACGTGTTCTATCCAATACTGAGAGTGGTATAATGACATTTCCAACTTTATTGTAGAGACATCTGTTTCTTTCTTCATGTTTGTCAATGTGTGCCTCATGTATCTTTGGGTACTCATGTTAGGTACATAAATATTTAGTATAGTTTTTTCTTCGTGAATTGCCCATTTTATTAATATATAATGTGACTTCTTCATTCCTTGTAACAGTTTTGCATTTGAAATATATTTTGTCTGATATTAGTATCTCTGCTCCAGCTCTTTTTTAGTTACTATTTGCATGTAATATCTTTTCCAATCTTTCATTTTTAACCTGGTTGTGTTCTTATGTCTGAGGTGAGTTTCTTGTAGACAAAATATAGATTGCTCAAATTTTAAAAATCCATTCTATCAGTCCATGTCTTTTGATTTGGGAGTTCAATCCATTAACTTTCAATGTTATTACTCTATAGGCATTACTTCATCCATTTTGTTCTTTGGCTTTCTGTTGTCATATCATAATATTGTTAGTTTTTTTATCCTTTAATTTACCTTTCCTAATATTCTTCATTTCTACAATCTTCTCCAACTCTTTTGCTCTTGTTTTTTCTTTCAGCCAGCAGTACTCCCTTAGTAACTCTTCTAAAGTTATGTTTAGAAGATATGTTTTTTGGTAACATATTCTATCAGTTTTTGTTTGTGTGTGAAATTTTGAACTCACCTTCATTTTTGAAGGACAGCTTTTCTGGATACAGAATTCTTGGCTGGCAGTTTTTCTCTTCCTGTACCTTAAATACATCATACCCCTTTCTCTTCTCCACAGTTTCTGATGAAATGTCAGCACTTAATCTTATTGAGATCGCCATGTATGTGATGCTTTGCTTTTCTCTTGCTGCCTTCAGAATCCTCTCTTTATCTCTGATATTCATCATTCTGAATAGATTTTGTCTTGGGATAGGTGTATTCAGATTTATTCTGTTTGGGTTGCATTGCCCTTCTTGGGTATTGATATTTATATCTTTCATAAGGATTGGGACATTTTTGGACATTGTTTTCTCAAATATTCTTTCTGCCCCTTTTCCATTCTCTTCTCCTTTTGGGAAACTGATAATGTATAGGTTTGTGCATTTTTCATTTTCATTCAGTTCACTGAGATGCTGTTCCATTTTTTTCATTCTCTTTTTCTGTTCTCTCTTTTCCAGTTCAGATACTTTGTCTTCAAAGTCACTAATTCTCCTATTGAGCAATTCAAATCTGCTTTTATTCATTTCTAAATATTTTCAATCTGATCCATCATGTCTTTTGTCACCATAAGGTCTGTAACTTTTCTTTGCTGGCTTTCAAATTGTTTTTTATGCTCACCCAGTTCCCTCTTAAGACCCTTCATCTCTTTAGTCATAATTTAGTTAAATTCTTTGAATTGATTTGGGAGAGTTGTTTATCACTGATTGTCTTTAATCTTTTATTTCTTCAGGATATTTGGTTTGTTTCTTTGGCTAGGGCATGTCTTCCTGTTTCCTAGGATGCATTATAGCTTTTTGCTGATGTCTAGGCATCTGAATATGTAGAATTCACTCTGAATTTACTCTGCTGGCCAATTGCTCTCCTTTGCTAATTTTTTTCAAAGCGCTTTGATATTTGGTTCAACCTATTCTAAGTCTGTAAAATTGCCATTCTTAAATAATCCAAGTTGGCCCAGGGACTCATTAATGTTGCACAGATTTTCTCCCAGGAGTTAGGATACAGAGAGAACCAAAAGAAGTTTTTGTCTTTGCAATTTACAGACCAGTCAGCAGATGGCAATCACTGTCACACCTTCCCACAGAAGGGTTTCCTGTGTTTTGGTCTGGACAAAGCTAACATTCAAAGCAGGATTTGCTGGCCATATTCACTGAGGAAAAGCCCCCCAACTCCCCCTTCCTTTTCCCATGTAACAGCTGACAGGGAAGAAGATGTCTGTTCCTCTCTCACTCAACTGCTGTGGGCCAAGGCTTTCAACCCTGCTTAGTATCTTGGGGTTGTGGGACGGGAGTCTTTCCTGGAAGTTGTCGGCATTTGGTAACTCATATTTGTTGTTTCAGGTTCTTCATGTCTCTGTCCCACAACCTCCTGGTAATTGTTTAGCAGTTTCTTGGTCTTTATTTTTGTGTGTGTGAGTTTAGCACTGCCTGCCTAGTCCAGTGGCATCTTCCCACAATCCCTGTCTTTCATTCTTGAAAGATAATTTTGCCAGATAACAAATTATTAGTTATCATTTTTTTTCTTTAAGAATTTGAAGTATGTCCTCCTATTGCCTTTTGGACTTCATGGTTTCTGATAAGATATAAGCTGTTTATCTTGTTGGGAATCTCTTGTAAGTGACAAGTTGCTTCTCTTTGTTTTCAATCTCTCTATTTGTCTTCAGATTTTCAGTTTAAATTTGCTTTTCTTGGTGTGGATCTTTTTGAGTTCAGTTTGGAGTTTTGTTGAGCTACTTAGATGTGTATGTTCATGTATTTTATCTGATTCTTCCAATATTTCTTCAAATAATATTTGGGCTTTTTCTTACTCTCTTGGATTATGACTCCAATTATGAATACGCATATGGTGCTACTCTTGATTCCTGATAGTGTTCAACAGGTTATTGAAGCAGTGTTCTTTTTCCTTGATTTTTTTCCCTTCCTTTCTGAACTCTGTATAATTTCAGTTGTCTTGTATTCAAGTTTTCTGATCTTTTCTTCTGTCTGTTCAAATTTTTTGTTGATTTGCTATTTTGAGTTTTCCATTTCAATTATACTTTTGAGTTCCACAATTTCTTTTTGGTCCCTTTTTAACATTTTTAAGTCTGTATTTTGTTCAGATCATTTTTCCTTACATCTTATTATTTGTTGATCTTGGAGACCTTTACTGTTTGAACATATTTTAGACTGTTGATTTTAAGTATTTTTCAGACATTTCCAATATGTGAGCTTCCTCAGGGATGAATGTGTCAAATTGATTTTATTCTCAATAATTAGCAATACTTTCATGATTCTTCAAGGTTTTTAAATTTATTTTGTTGAAACCTGGACATTCGGAGTACTTACTCATTTCATTTCTGGAAATCTGATTCTTCCGTTCTTCTATAATTTCTGCTTTTTACTATTGTTTAGGGCTTGCCCAGCTTTTTGTAACTTTTCAAAACTATTTTTCCTTCCACAATGGGAAACAGATGAATAAAAGTTACTTTCTCCTTAAGTCTCCTATGCTCCTCTGTCATTGGAATTGAAATAATTGTGTTCATCTCTGCCAACCCAGCAGTTATCAAAGGTGAGGTAAATCAGTGACCAGTAGTCACACTCCACCTTCACGGTTTTTCAATGACAACAACCTATTTGCCAGACTTGGCACCAGAAAATCACATCATGAAAGCCGACTGTAGGTCTCTACAACAGCCTGCCATGTGGATGGGGGATGTAAGTTAATATCTGTTACAAGACATTTGAAATTCATGGATACTTATTGAAATTTACCAGCCTATTCATCCTGATCATCCCTGGGTTTACTGAAAGTAATCCAGTAGACTCCAGAGTTCCATCATATTTGATTCAGTCTGTTGTTGCCAGTTAAGTAGTAGTTTGGATGGAGAGATTGATTCCTGGAGCTATGTTATCCAAGTTCTTCCACTTATCAGCTCCCTTCATCCATTTACTTTTAATCACTCTTAAACTTTATATTTATACTAGGTTTTGTGTAGAAACATATACTTGAGTCCTGTTTTTAATGTTATATGGCTGTGTCTGTTTTTTAATGGTGGATTTAGACCATTCATTGTAAAAAGTGATTATTGATATAGTTGAATTCATATCTGCCATATTTTTTTTAACTCTCTTCCATTCTTTTCCTTTGTTTTTTTTTTTTTTGTACATGCATTTATTTATTTAGTTTCTTCCATTCTATTTATATGTACATTAGTTTCAAGTGAACATTCAATATGATTATGTTTTCACTCCTCCTTTAGCATTTCAATAAAATTTATTTTTAAAATTCTTTTAGTTTTTGGCCTAGAGTTGGCAATATACATTTATAGCTGATCTAAATCCACTTTAAATGACACTGTAGTACTTTATGGGTTATGCATGTAGCTTATCCTGAGTAATCCTAATTCCTCCTTCCCATCACTTGAAACATTGGTGTCATTCATTTCATTCATCCAATATATTATTGATATTGTCATTTTGATTTTGTTCATTTATTTTACAGAAAAATTAAGAAGGAGAAAATTTGAAATATTGTATTTTACTGTCATTTATTCCTTCTTTTTCACTCTTCCTTTTTATGTAGATAAAGATCTGAACTATATCAATGTCCTTTTCTCTGAAAAAGTTATTTTAATATTTTTTGCTAGGCAGGTCTACTAACAAAAATTATGCTGAATTTTTGTTTATCTGAACAAGCCTTCATTTATGCTACTCTATTGAAGTATAATATTGCTGGGTACAGAATTCTAGTCCTTGATTATCTGCAGTTTGAAAATGATGATCCTGAGCAGATTTTTGGTATTTATTTGGTGCTTTCTGATTTTCCAGAAATGTGGTTTGATGTCTGTCATTAATTTTGGAAAAGTCTAAGCTATTATTACTTTATACATTAATTCTGTTCTTCTCTCACTCTTATCTTTTTGGCATTGCCATTAAACATATGCTCTACCTTTTATAATTGTTCAACAGTTCTTGGGTATTCAGTTACATCTTTTTAAAAAATTCTTTTTCAAGTTCTCTGGTTGTTTTATTGGCTGTTTATATCTATTGATGTGACCAAAAAAAGCATTAGTGTTTAAGATTTGTGGTTTTTTTATTTTATTCTTTTTTAGAGTGAGCATTTCTCTCTTACATTTTCAATCTGTTCTTGTATATTATACACTTTTTTTTTCCATTACAGCAATTAGCATATTGATCATAGTAGTTTAAAATTCCCTATCTGATAATTAATATATCTTTGCCATATCTTAGTCTGATTGTGTTGCTTGTTCTGTCTGTATTTTTCATTTAGAATGTTTTGTAATTTTTTGTTGAAACTAGATATGATATACCAGTAAATGAGATAAATTGACCATTAATATAAGGTTTTTTTTATGTGTATACAAATCAATTTTATTGATAAATATTAATAAAGCATAAATCCATCCAAAGTATACAGTCAATGGTATTAGGTAAAATCTAATAGTTGTGCATTCATCACTCCAATCATTTTTAGAGCATTTTCTTTTTCCAGTAATAATAATAATAATAATATTAATAATAAACAAAAACCATACAAAGAAACAAACAAACCTCATCACCTCTCAATCTCTCTATGCTTCCCTTGCCAAACATAGCTGCTATTCTGTTTACTTATCTCTAGTTTATTAATATATATATATATCGTGAAAAGAGTGATATATGCAATATCACCAATATTCATATTTAACATGAGGTTTCACTATGTTATATAGTCACATGTTACATTTTTAGCATACCTCCTAATAACATACATGACTTTCCCTTTCGACCTCTGTCATACCCATGTAAAAGCCCGTCACAAATATGATTTTGTGATCTCATCATTTCCATTCACTTCCAAAGATTTACAAAAAACTTTTAATCAATTCTGTACAGATTAACTCTCAGCTTTCCATTCTTTACCTCATTCTATTTTCT
>JAQZBX010007993.1:0-40068 GCA_029593785.1 Cabassous unicinctus | reverse complement strand
ATACATCCTGGGGCTTTGCCACTAAGCATGGACCATAGTTCACATTGTAGACCACACTCTCTCCCACAGTTTTGCATGGTATATGCTGATGTAAAATGGCCTATATCTGTTGTGTAATGTCACTCAGGATAATTCCCAAGTCCTGAAAAAGCCCCTGTATTACAGCTGCTTTTCCCTCTCCCTGCCCTGAAATACATTGATTTTTAATATCCTAAATATTACCTAAATAAGGTAATGACCAATTTTGTAAGCTGCCTTAGAAGATGTGGCCTGGCAGACTGTTAGTGAAACATGAAGCAATTCTTCGTAAAGTACATTTCCAAATACCTTTTATAAGCACCTGTCATAGCTTCAATGGGCTTGTCAATTGTAAATGCTTCCAATGACATCCCCATGGGAGATGCCTTTTATTATCCTTTGCCCCTAATGGAGAACCATTTTGAGGGTGTCTTTCTCACACATTGACAACTTGGCTTAGGAAGGAAAGACTGGAGATCATTTAAAGTTGTTGCGGTAAGTCTTTTTTTGGATGCAATAACACTTGCTCTTGAAATGACATTGAATATGGCTTCATATCTACAATCATTATACATTTAATACTTGTACAGTCAATGGGATCCTACAGCGATGCTCGAGTGACAGCATCTATCGTGCCTCCGTTCCTTGGCCCTGGGATTCTTCCTTTGGCCCCAATTATGTTTTCAGAATGTTCAATAGCTCTCTTCCATGTCACTGGTTACTTTTCCCATGAAGTGTGAGTAGGTGGCCTTTTATATAGCTAAGAGGCATTGCACACCTTTGGATTATTGGGGTCCTTCTTCTTTGTGGCTTCTTGTAATAAAGCAGGATATGGCCTTGTTTCCCAAGATTTGCTATGGGAGGTGAAGGCAGAGGGTCCAGAATAAAGGTGATGGGGAGAAATGGAAGATGTTCCCCAACTACTGATTGGGTCTTACTAGGACGCAGCAGGAAAAACATGACATCCTGCTTCTCTACCAAGAGTCTGATTTCCCCATGCCCTTCACTGCGTATTTCTATGGTGAAAATGATTGGGAGCTATGGCTTGCTGGTCCCCCCCTCCAGTGGTGCGGATGAGATGGAGGGATTGATTTCCTACCCTTGGCTTAGCAGAGTGGTTAAGCTCATGGATTCTGGAGCCAGATGCTTTGGGTTTGAATGCTGTCATCTACTTCCTTGTTGGAGCACATTGCGCAAGATAACCTCGCTGTACCTCAAGTTCCTCATTTTCAAAATGAAAATAATAATAATAATAATAGGTTTAGTATTAGCAAACCCTGAGCAAGCAGTGTGAAACTAAACAGACCTCAATTTGAATCACATCTTTGCAGTTATTAGCTTTCTGACCTTGAACATACTTATCTGTAAAATGGGCATAATCATAATAATAATAGTAATAATAATATCAACTTCATAGGGCTTATGATGAGGATTGTTAAAGAAAATATATTCTATGTACTTGGGTAGTGCCTGGCATATGATATATACTCAATTAACAGTTGCTTTATTACTATTACTATGATCACTGTTTTAGTTTATTTTTTTTTAAATCTAAGGGCATGTTGGTGGCACCCAGTGTTGACACCAGGAGATCATTACAAACTCTGGGAGCCAGTGGAGAAGGCACCACTAACCTTGGTCAAATACAGGAGTTGCTATAAGCCATGGGGAAAACAAGGACAGGGCAGGGAACAGGAAGGGGGGGTGGACAGTTTCTATGGAGATCAGCAATTTCTGCTGGACTGTGCCTCCTGACTGTTTGCAAACAGCCCACTCATAGGCTCTGCCTCTAGCCCAGAAACTTCTTAAAACCGTCTGAGAGAATGCTGGGAAATGCCACTGGTCCTCAGTGCAGGCTTGGAACCCAGAGTCAAGTCGGATTTTGAGACAAGCACTCCGGCTGTTTGGAAAGGCAGCTTGAGCTCCCACCCCAGGGCTGTAGTTGGCACTAACAAAGCCTCACCAGGTCGCTCTGGAGAAAATGATGGCGGGACTGGGGGTGGGGTGGGCAGTGAGCACGTGTGTACGCGCGTGTTCGGCTAGCTCGTCTCATGCTTGTGATATGGCACTGTCTATACTGCCAGGAGGAATGGATTAATAATTTACATAAGGCATTTAATTAAAAATGTGTCATCACCTCATTAATGTCTTCTCAGAGGATGCACCGTTATTCTCTTTCACTAATGGAAGAGCTGTGTGTGCGTGCCCATGAGGGCAGGCATGCCAGCACTGAGCGGCAGGTGGGGGGGGAGGGTGGTGCGGGAGAGGGGGCCCGCCTTCTTCCTGACCTGAAAGGCCCTGCTTCAAGGTGCCAAGGAGTATAACCTTCCCCTCCCATCTCCGTCCCGGGTCCTTTCCCAGGCTCAGCCCTCTAGGAGTCTGACCCTGCCCAGTGGGCGGAGCAGGGTAGTAACTGCCCCCCAGGGCTGCTGGTACACTTTGGGCAGCTCCTCTCCTAAGCGATCAAGAGGGATGGGGAGCCCCACAGTGTGACAGTCCTCAGCCCTACGTTTCTTTTCAAATGTAAGTAAAAGGAAGCAGAAAGGAACACCGAGGGGCTCCAGAAGAATGGCCATGAATTATTCATGGCATGGTTTAGGCTCCCAGGCTCCCAGCACCCCTTTCCCTCCTGAAAGGCAGCCAGTGAGAAAGGCACCTTATTCACTGGTTGAATTACTGCCTGTGAATGGCTAGGGGATCCATTTCAAAGCCGCACTTAGAACTGGCCTATAAAAAAAGGCAGCCCGATTTGTTTCCGAAGCTACGCTGGAAATGAATGAAGGCTCGTTCATCTCTGCTGGCTATTAAAAAAGCTTCACTTCTCACAGAGCAACTATTCTAATTAAATCAATAATTATGTTTTATTGAATTCAATGCTCTTCAGCAAAAATCAGCACAGAGCCTCTCTGACTTTTGAAAACTTAATTTAGGCCAATAACCAGTGAGACGGCAGGAGGGGAAACTGGTGGTGGCCATGGCGGGGAGGAATGCGAGTGAGAAGTGGCTAACCACACCCGGCAGAAGGCCTGTCTCTTCAGCGGAGAGAGAGGCAGCCCTGGGGGGTCCCGGTTTAGTTCCATGAGAAGCATGTAGGTTTTGGTTTGGGGGAGGGGTGCGGCAGAAAGTCTTTAACCCCAGGTTTTCCAATAGCAGTTTTACTTCTCACTCCAGGATGCTTTCTGTTGTCTCTAGCCGGCTGCTCCGCAGGTGTCTAATAGCGGCAGAGCCTTTGGTCTCTATCTTCTTGTGCTGGATTAGGGATTATTTAAGTAACTTCCTAATGGTGCCTTGCCTCTGCTCTGTTTTCCCTCTCCTTCAAACTCACAGATTACTGAAAAGTAGATCTGATCCAGTCTCTATCTTCTTTCATTTCTTTGATGCTTACCTGTTGCTCCAGGGTCACAAACTTGTTTGGCTTATCACGGCCAGGCAGGTACCAAATGAGTGAGCTGGCAGGATGGTGAGAAGCATAGCTTGATCTAGAGCAGGGGTTCTAAACCTTTTTTGTTCCACGGACCCCTTTGCCAGCCAGGTGAAAACCATGGACCCCTTACTAAGTCCACACTATACTATGTATTATTTAATAAATGTATCACACCTGCACCAACATGTCCCCACAAGAATGATTTTTTTTTTTTTTTAATTTTCAACTCAAGCTCACGGACCCCCTGGTTAAGTACCCCTGGTCTAAAGAGCATAGTTGAAGCTCAGCTCCAGCTGGTTGTTGCCACTGAGAAACCAGATCCCCTTTGTTCCCAAATATTTTTATTTTGTTTCTCCCCAAGAGAATCTGGAAATTCTGATTTTCTGTGAAATCTTTCGAGTTTTAAATACTGGCTACTGGGGCATATAAATTAATTTGCTCAAAATATTCACTATCCCTTTTTCACCAGGCCCAGCTTGCCAGAGGGATTATATTTCCCAGTCCGCCGGCTTGGGGCTTGGCCACATGACATGTTTTGGCTAATGAAATGTGAGTGGAATCGATGCGTTCCACTGCTGAGCAGAAGCCCGAGGAGCCAGTGCACGGTTCTGCCACCATTTTCCCTCTGCTACAACAATGCATGTCCCAGACAGAGGCCGCTCCTTTAGCCTTGGTCTCAGAATGAACAAACAGACTGTGGAGTAAAGCTGCTGTCAACCTACCACAGACATTAATATATGCAAGTAAGGAGAAAACGATGTCATGAAAAGCCTCTAAGGCTATGGATCATTTGGCACTGTGCATGACTTTGCCTATGTTGACGATGTATCTGCTAATCACACAATTTTGGAAATGTTGTGAAAACTAAAAACAAATCTATGGGTCATTGACTTGCAACCTGTGTTCTACAGGATAAAGTCCAACTTTCTTTTCATGACACGTGGAATCATTTTCCAGCTGTACATGCTCCATCCTTGACCTCAGCTCTGCACAAGCTGTATCACACTCCCTGCACCTACTGTAGACTTCTGTCTGAAATGTGCTCCTTCTCCTCTTTGCCTAAATCCTTGCCTCAAGGTGCAGCTCAAGATCCACTTTTTCTGCATCAACTTTCTTGCCTTCACCCCTCCCCTTCCTGTGGCAGGGTTAGGTGCCCCTTCCACATACTTTCAGAGCATCTTTCATAGCTCTTTTTACCTATTATTGTAATTACTGGTTTATTTGTCTATCTCCCCCACCCCTCCCTTACCACCTCCCCAAACTATAAGCTCCTTGATGGCAGAGCCTGAGCTTGTCTTGTTTACTGCTGTTACATAGCTGCTACTTAACACATATTATGTGAATGAATGAAAGTTTTCCCAAGAAGCAGAGAATGGACTAGTGGGCTTTTCGGGCTCTAACCATAATTGCATATACTTCCGAATATAATACGTAATACAAAATCCTCAAAAGAAATCTGAGATGTTTTTAGACATTCCCAGAACAGAACTTCATGTCAACTTCAGACTTACCTTTGGAGAGTGGACAATTACATTTAATTCAAATGGAGTGCAGGCAATGTACTAGGATTTGGAAATGCATAGATCAAAAATGATATGGCTCTATGACCCTGTAGAAATTCATACAATAGAGCATGATGGATAGATCTTATAAGTGGGGAAATACTCCAGCTCCCTAAAAAATGCATTGATTTTCAGGGGGAAATTAAGGGTAGTTAGTGTTGGGTGAGACAGAATTAAAAAGAAATTAAACTAAAGAAGCAGGAACAGTTTAGGCCATCTCTCAAATTACGTGACTTTCCTTGGCCTCCAACCTGGACCTTGAGTATCCTTGATAGGCAGGCAAATGGGGTTGTCCATGGCTTATCTTACCTTCAGTAAGCAACACTGATCTTGAGAAGGAAGGGCAAATGTATATAGGAACGATGGAGTAAGGTGCATTAAGATAATTTCTACAGAGACTATAGGAAGCAAAAGACTTCAGAGTCTCCATGTTACAACTTCTGGGGGAAGGGTGTTTGGGCCTGGTGGTTCTCAACATCAGGCCTAGACATGTATTCTAGAAGGGTGGGTCACTGAGGCTTGAAGCTCTTGGACCTAGCCACCTTGATGTGGTGACCTTGTTCTGAATGCAATGGATGAGCATGTGAATGGGTATTTTAAAAGCTATAATCTTGGAAATGCAACCCTGGGATTGTTAGAGTCTCTAGAAGGATCCAAACAAGCAAAGGCATCCTTGCAATAATGGAGAAGAGCACATTTTTCTGGACAGAATCAGTTTTCAACTGTGATACTGTTCAGATGCCATAGAAAAAATAACCACAAAAATTTGGCATCTCCTAATGGACCACTGGTTTTCTCCTTTTCTCCACCTGGCGTTAGGAATCAGGGCTGAGTCCTTTGGATGGAATAAGTTCCTAGTTTCTTAGAAGTTTCATGGGCAGTGGGGTGTGTGTGTGTTGACATTGAATTTCCTATTAATAATATTTGCCAGGGATGATTCCAGTTACTTTATTTATGTCAATTTATATAATCCTCAACACAAGTCTTTAAGACAGGTACCATCAACATTTTTATTTAATAGATGAGGAAATGGAGGCACAGATAAGTAACTTACCCAAGTTCACACAGCTGGAAAATGTTGACATTGGCATTCAACTCTAGGCAGACTGGAGTCAGAGATTAAAACATTAGTTGGAAAAATAGAAGGAACCTCATCTGTACCTAAAGCTTATGAAAGGGGTTATGTGGGTTAGATTAGATGTGAAATATGACTCAATAATTCATCTTAATTCAATCCAATTCGGCAAACTTTTATTCAATATCTACCCTTTTTCTGTTATTATGCTAACACTAGGGATTCAAAGAATAAACTACACCCTTCCCTCAAGGAGCTTTTGGCCAAAAGTGATTCTGTGCTGACTGCTATTTTGAGGAAAACTGTACACTTGCAAAAAAGCCCCATGAAAACACAAAAACGCCTCAGCCTTCACTACTGTTGACAGGCACCTGCATGAAAGATAGGAAACATTTGACAAGGTGAGTCTGGGCACCCCTAAAAGGAAGTAGGCATGCCACATGGCTGCATTTAAAAGCTTGTTTCATTAAGTGTCTTTAAACTGGGACCACTGATGAGAGCTTTCCTGCGGCACAGAAGCCTTCTTTGATGCTAAGTGAGTGCTCAGGAAAGTCAAACTGATGCAATATTTACAGAGTACCGCTGTGTATGTGTTTGTGTGTGTGATGAGAAAGAGAGAGAGAAAGAGAGATAGATCTTTTTCAGGAGCATTCTGTCATCTGTAGCTGGTGGGAACCACAGAGCTCAATTTTCTATAGTGCCTGGTTGAGAAGGGAGGGTCCAAGTTTAGAGCAGGGATTGGCAAACCTTTTCTGTAAAAGGCCAGATAGTAAATATTTTAGGCTTTGCAAGCCATATGGTCTCTGTCGCATCTATTCAACTCTGCTGTTGTAATGTGAAAGTGGCCCAGACAGTATGTAAATGAATGATTACAACTGTGTTCCAATAAAACTTTATTTACAAACAAAGACTGTGGACCAGATTTTGTCCACAGGCCATAGTTTGCCGAAATCTGCTTTAGAGCCTTCAACTCCAGGCTTATCAGGACTAGCAGAAAGGCAAGAAAACCCCAAATCTCATGCACAGGTGACTTGAGAAAAGAGGGAATAGGCTGGTGGGTGTGATGTAGAGGGTTGAGGTATATTTCTTGAATGCCTCGATTTAGTAAAAAATCAAGATAGTGAAAGTATCACTCACTTTGGTACATGAACATCAGACAGAGATGGGAAGGGATGATATATAAATAAACTTTAAATTTAGAATAAGTTTAAATCGACAGAAAACATAGAACAGCCATATCCTGTAGACCCCAACCAGTTTCCCTCATTGTTAACATCTTACATTACCATGGTACATTTGTTAAAGCTAAGAATCTGATGTTGGTGTTTTACTATTAACTAATGTCCAGACTTTATTTGGATTTTACTAGTTTTTCCACTAATTCCTCTCTTTTTTTCTGTTCCAGGATTCAACCCAGTATACCACATTACTTTTAGTTGTCATACCAGCCCAGTTTCTTTTTCTTTGTAACATTTTTTTTTAGTCTTTTCTTGTTTTTATGACAGTTTTGGGAAGTCAGATATTTCGAGTTTTCTTTATGTTTTCCTCATGATTAGACTGGGACTAGGGGTTTTTGGAAGGAATACCACAGAGCTGATATTCTTCTGGGCACATCATATCAGGGGGCGTCTGATATCCATGGACATTACTGGTGATTCTAACCTTGATCACTTGGTTAAGGTAGTGATTGCAAGGGTTTTCCTTTGTAAAGTTACTACTTTTCAAGCAGTCATATTTTTAAAGGACTGCTTCTTTTGTCCAATCATAAAATAACCACCATGTAGTAAGTGTTTACTGTCATGTAAAAACATACGCTGTTAGTCAGAAATAAACCTTTCTGGTTTAGCAACGGAGATTTGAGGGGTGCTTATTACTGTAGCCATGCCTAGTCTATTCTGACTAATATAGGACAATAAGGCTCTGATAGGTTAAGCAACTTGTTTAAGTCTACACAGCTAATAAGAAAAAGAACAGGCATTTGAGCCTGGCCAGACTTCAAAACTTGGTTTATTAGTCAGGCTAGGCTAGGTTATGGTGCAGTAACAAAGCACTCCCAAATCTCAGAAGCTTAGTACAATGATGATTTTATTTCTTTATTATGTTAATTCCTTGCATTCTGGGTGACTCTCCAGGGCACTTGTTCTTCACATGGTATTTCGGAAAGTCAGGCTGCTTTGATCTTGTAGCCCTTTGCCATCTCACCATGAGGCCTCCATATTCACTGTGTCAGGGAAAGAGAGAAATTCAGAATTGCACAGAGGTTTTTCACTAACTAAGCCTAGATATATTACATGTCACATGTTCTTGTCCACAACTAGTTGCATGGCCTCACCCAATTGCAAAGGGCAGGGAAGTGTGATTCCCTGTATGTGCATTAAGGAAGGGAAAACAGACATTGGCAAGCTTTAGTAATGTCCCTCTCCCCTGGTTTCTTTCCATCAGGCTATATTGCCTCCACTACAAGGCTCAGAACAGCCCTGAGCATCGAGGAGGGATAGG
Organism: Cabassous unicinctus; assembly: GCA_029593785.1. Lineage (NCBI taxonomy): Eukaryota > Metazoa > Chordata > Mammalia > Cingulata > Chlamyphoridae > Cabassous > Cabassous unicinctus. The sequence continues at coordinate 31,490 of JAQZBX010007993.1, read as the reverse complement.
AAGCAGGGAGCATCAGGCCTTATAGTAAGAGAGAATTTCAGTTCAGATCAAGGTTATCTTTTTATTGGTCTTTCCCTGGGATTCCAAGTTATCATGGGGGTCACTGTGTAGCAGCATCCTTTGATTCCAAATCCTAAATCAGGGTACCCAAGGGCCCTCTCCTGGTCCTTTTCCAGCCTCTACCCTTTTTATTAGGCAAGTTTACCAGGAAAAAGATCTACTTACACTTATTATTGCTTTAATGTTTACAAAATAGGAATCCAATGCCATTTCACATTTAAAGGCTCAGAACCCAAAAAGTAATTCTGATCTTCACTTGTACCTCTCTGAAGTACCAAAGGAGGTCCAAGTACGTAATCCACAAGTCATGTTGAAGCATGGCAACCATTCCTGTTCCCCAGAATGCTCAATGTCCTGGGTGCTTCTCACTCTTCAACACTGAAGAACTCTCATCCATGTCCTCCTGTCTACACCACGTCCAGGTTCTTCACGTGCCTCGCCTCCCTGAGCAGCACAGTACGTGACACAGTTCTGACAAGTCATGTTCTTCTACCATGTCCGGCCCACGGGGGAGATGGCTTTTATGTTTTGATGACTTCACTTTTGAGAATCTGCCCAAATGCTTTGTTTTTTGTTTTGCTCCTTGGAAGGAGAAGGAAGATAAGCAGGAAGTGTCAAATTCTCTGTGAGTAGGAGGCGTTATGGCATGGGGGATTACATGGGGTGGTGTGTGTCCCATCACAAGGGTGGAGTAACCTCCCTGCCTTATGCTCCTAACCCTTCTGCACCCCCCAAGTCAAATAACCTGGGCTTCTGCTAGCCGTGATCTAGAATGTAGACCCTGCCCTGGGCTGGGTCAAAAGATCACCAGCATAGGCCTAGAGCAACTTATTTTCAAACAGTGTTCTGTGGAAAAAGTAGCCCAGAGAAATGGACCACAAAAATAGTATTACAAGGTCAAATACTTTGGTCATCTTTGGGTTAAACGAAATTAAACAGACTTTCTTACTGTACAATTCCCTAGAACGGTTAATAAACTAATGTGCATTGGGAAACTCCAAGAGTAGGAGCATAAAACAGTGTTGTCCAAACTCACTCCATTACAGAATACTTCTCCTACGAGCATCTGGAGGAATGAATGTTCCATGGAACCCACTTTGGGAAACATTGACTTGGCAAAAATTAGGCAGCAAAAGGACATTTAAAAGAATTCTACTTCTAGTTTTAGTACCTTTTTAAAAAAAGGTTTTTCTCTTTACAACTAATAAATAACCTTGGCATGCTTTAGAGTTTACAAAGTTCTTCCACATTCCTCAGCTCATTAAAATGATTGAGCCATTTTAAATTTAACTTATTGAATGGGTAGTACATTCACCTGGTTTACAAACAGAAAGAATAAAAAAATATTCAGTAAAAAGTCTTATCTCATCCCTGCCATCCATATGCTCAGATTACATTTTCTTTCCCCAACCCCAAGCAGCTACTACTATTTTACTGTTTAGTTTTTGTGCAGATTTTATCGATGTATATACAGGAAAATACAATGTAGTTTCTCAGCCCCCAACTTTTTAACAGAAAAGAAGGATTTTATGGCACTTTAAGAAATCAGATTTATTGGGGTATAATTTACGTAAATAAAATTCACCTTTCTGAAGTAGTACACAGTTTGATGAGTTTTAAGAACTGTACAGTGTCGTGTAACCAGTACCACAGTCAGGATATAGAACAGTTCCTTCACTCTAAAATGTTCTCTCGTGCTCCTTTGCTGTCAAATGTCTTCCCCCACCCCATCGTCTCATAACCACTATTCTGTTTTCTCTTTTGGCTTTGCCTTTTCTATAATGTCATATAAATTGCATCACACATATGTGTAGTCTTTTGTGCTTGGCTTCTTTCCCTTATCATAATATAATGATATATAAATTGCATCACACATATGTGTAGTCTTTTGTGCTTGGCTTCTTTCCCTTATCATAATGATTTTGATACTTATCCATGTTGATGTGTGGATAAGAAATTCATTCTTTTTTATTGCTTAGTAGTATTCCGTTTTATGAATGCACCCCCATTTTAAAAAATCCCTTTACCAATAGATGGACATTTGTTTCCAGTTGTTGGTGATTGGATAAAGTTCCTATGAACATTTGGATACAGGTCTTTGTGTGGACATATGTCTTCTATATGCAGTGCGTTTTACTTGATTTTTTCCATTTAAGCAATATGTCTTAGAGATCTTTCCATATCAGTAAATGAAGAGCTTTCACATTCTAAGCTAGTAAGTAGAAGAAATGAGAGTTGGCCCTAAGTCTGTCCAGCTCCAAGTCTTATGTTGCCTATAAAATCAAGTCTAAAGTGCTTATTTAGGGCTTAGGGCTTTGTCATAACTTGTCCTCTCCATTTTTATCTAACCCTTACTTCTACCAGTCCCTCAACAACAAATCCTTTACTCCACTCACTTAATTTCACAGCTATAAGGGGACTAACTTATTTGAAATATTTTCTTATGACTGTCCATACCCTGAAAGTCTTGCTGACCTATAGCTTCTCAATGTGGAAGCCACAAGTTTCAGTGCTTCAGAAGAGGGCAGATGACCCCTAGAACAAGGAAGAATTTGCTCAGCTTTGATTTTCAAATTAGATTTCTATTTGCATTAAAATCAAGAAATTAGGCACTGCAGTGTCATACTCCTTGCAGTTTTAACAAACAAGGGCCACTCTTGGTTGCAAGAGTTATATGTAAGAGCGGTCCTGGCTGGTTGGGGGGAGAAGGGTGAAGCATTTTCCTAATTCAAGGGATGTGGGGAGAAAGGAGAGAGCAGTAGGAGAAGCAGGGGTTTAGATGCTGTATTTGGCTTGTCCCATTGGGGTATCTGTGCAGGTGGGAAGGGGAGTTCTGAAAGCAGGAGATTTGTTTCACTCATGTTTGGGCCTCTGGAAGGAGATCACCTCCTAGATCCCCCTGCCCAACCCTGTTACCTTAACTTGCTAGCTCAGTGTGCCTAGGGCTTGCTTGAACAGCTCTGGGTTCCCATGCGCCATAGATGGATCCCAGAAATCCCCATGTGTGCTATGAATGTAATTGTGTTGGTCCCTGCGGATCCTCCTTGGATTGCATCGTGGCAAGGAGGAAGCAGAGACTGCTAGGAGAGACCCTAGGTGGGTGGAGGATGTGGCAAAGACTGAGAGGGATTGAGGGAGGCTTCAAGGGCTAAAGGAGGGCCAAGTCACCCAGGGTACACCATGCATGCTAGAATTTAGTTCTTGCCCAAACTTTGTCACATAGTGCATGAGAAATCATGGAAAAAATTACATCAATTATGCATGAAATAAACAACATTTTCTTTGCCTATCTGACTTGTGTGTGTATCAAAGCAACATATAGAAGCAGAATAAATGCGTGCAAAACTGTTTGCCACTATTTAAGAGCACAGTGCCTCTTGCCTGGGTGGAAGAGCCAGTTTAGCCTTTTGCCTCATTGATGTAGGGTGTGGCTTTTTTTCCATCGATAGCTACCAACGTGTTGCCTATGGGTTATCCAACAGGGCACCTGTCTGTGTCTTGAAATGTTGCCCAGACCCGTCTGGACCCTGGAGTCCATCTGGAGGGAGATACTGTATTCAATGATCAAGGATCCTTGTAAGTAGCCTTCTGAGGCCGGGATGGCTGGCAGTTTTGCTGGCAGGCAGCCATCTAGTCAGGAAGCACATTTCCCAGACGCACTTGCATCCAGGTCTAGCCACATCAGAATCAATACTGAGGGGCAAATGTGATGTGCATGTGCCTCACCTTTGGAAACTCTCTTCTCTCATCTGAAGACTGGCTGCAGAGGATTCTGAGGCCCTAGGGTTTGGCAGAACATGATTTTCTCAATCACAGTAAACCACCTCTGAATCAGGAACCACTGCATTGGACTTACACGGAGCAAGAAATAAACTTCTATTGTGTTAAGTCACTCTCATTCGAAGCAGTACTAGCATTTTCTAATGAATAACTCTTGCAACAGAGGATTTGGGAGTTCTGGCATCCAGAGGAATGTTGACATGCAAAAGGGTACTTGGGAGAAATTGGACGTGCTGAAACACACCCCATTACAATTCATTGGTTACGTATACTGCTAGGACACTGTAGGAATTATTTTTTAAAAGACCAAGATAATAAAAAATACCTCATTTGGCTTCTTGTGCAGCCTACCCTTGTTTACAAAATGCCTCCTTACTCATCATTCTCTCTTGGCCTTGATAAATATCTTAAGAGGCTGGAGGCAGGAGGAGTCCTCCTTACAGATGCAGCAGTTGGGTGGCCAGTGGAGCAAAGGGATAAACTAACACAAAACGTGGCCAACTTAAAACCTGCAAATGCACATTCTTTTTACCAATTTTTGAAGTAGGCTTTTATGTGAGGGTGGATCCATTGATTGAAGTTGTACATTGTTTCCCTTACACAAACCTCAGGCCTGATGCATCGTCTACAATTTCTAGGTTTAGTTTCTTTGAAATGGAATTAAGATCTAAAACATCTTTAAAGTATTGCAAGTATAGAATCCTCCTAAATATTGTAATTTCCCCAAATCGTGTATACTTGTTTCACCCCTACTTAATTGGACAGCAATTTTTAAGGTTATTGCCTTTGCTGCGATTTTTCCTATTTAACTTAGTTTCTATACAAAGTTTTGCACTCATGTTTCATTGATTTATGTAATAGTAAAAAGACAGGTATAATAGTTGCAAATCAAGTTTGTGAACAAATACAGCTGATGTTTGGGGAGAACCACGGTGTGTGGGCACACCATCTTTAAGACTGAATGGGACTGTCTGCTCAGACTATGCCTAATAGAGGAAAATAAGAACATCATCTAGTCCAAAGAGTTGGTTCTCAGACCTTCCACCCTCGTGGGTGACTAGCCTACAAGCTTTCTCCGGGAAGTACAGCACTCTGCCACAGTGCAAGGCTTGGTGAATGTGTCCCAGGCATTCCCAGCCCCTGCTTACTACCTCGTTAAATGTCCTTATGTAAAACACAATCTGAATATCCTTTCATAGTGGTCTAGTCTGCTGTATCTGTAAAATTTAGAAATTGCACCAAGGCAGAAACAAATTAAGTGACTACCCGAAATGACCAGTTTGCTAAGTGGAAGAAATGGGACTTGGTCTTAACCTTTGACAACCAATCCAGAGTGGGTTGTACTACCCCAGAGCCTCTCTAGTGTTGTTCAAGCCCTGAATATACCAGGCCAAGCCATTGGATGTCCATTCCTGTGTGTCTGCCCACATGGCAGGCCCTCACCCCCTGTGCTGACCCTTCAAAGACATGCTCAATTCCTTCTGCCAATAAAGACCCTTCTCTTCTGAGGTCTCCAATTGCTACAATGGTTCTCAATCCCAGCTTCAGATTTGGGTTGAAATTTTTAAAAAGCCCAGGTCAGGGTCCAGGTTCAAACCACTTCAATCACAATTTCTGTGGATGGGGCCCAGGCATTGTTTTTTTTTTTTTTTTTTTGATTAAATTAATTTATTTATTTATCCCCCACCCCCACCCCCTGCCACCACCACTTGTGCTCACTATCTCTGTGTCCATTCACTACATTCTTCTGTGTCTGCTTGTCTCCCTTCGTTGCGTCATCTTGCTGTGCCATCACCGGCCGTCAGCTCTCCATGGGCGTGGGCCAACTTGCCGTCACCAAGAGGCTCTGGGAATTGAACTGGGGCCTCCCATATGGTAGACAGGAGCCCAAATGATTGAGCCACATCTGCTTCCCTAGGCATTGTGTTTTTATGCTTCCAGGTGATTCTAAGGTGCAGCCAAGGTTGTGAACCACTAACTTAGAAATGTTTGAATTGCATGAAGCACCTCCTATGTCCCCTTGTGAATAGGTGATTAATTATTCTATCTGTGTATATCTTATTATGCCAAAAAGACCATGCAGTGACTGGAGCCAGGAATTTACTCTTCCTGCAAATGAGGGATTCTTGATATCTATTTATTGAAGAGTGTTTAATGGAATTTGGGGAGAAGCTCTCTTCCTGGGAGGCACTCTGTTGTATACTCTGTGTGGACAGAGACATTGCAGAACAAATAGTAGTAGAGCAGAGCTCTCTGGGTCTAAAATATATGGAAGTACAGGTTGTAGAAGCCAGTAGATAGACAGCCCATTTAGGGGAGAGTGACCAAACCTTTTGCCAGCACCTACCCCTTTGACCACAATGACTCCTTGATAGCTACAGATTAAGGTTCAGACTTAATCTGGCTTTCGTGATCTGGCCCCAACCCACCTACCTGTTTCAGCCTTAGTCCCACAAGTATCACTCTACGCAACCTACGCAACAATTGCATAATGCTTTCCCTTCTCCAAACTCCCCTCTCTGCACTTTCTTTCCTGAACCCTCTCTTTTGTTTCAGGATTCTCTCAATTTCTCCTATTGCATTCTCTGTCAAGTCTTTTATGTAGCCCTCCTGTAATAGAGATCCTTCCCCTTTTCTCCCTGCCCTACCCTCTGCCCAGAGAATCTTTATACAGTGTGATTTTGTCCTCATCAGGACACATCTACCTGGACCAGAAATGAACATTGAGGTCAATATGATTTGCTCTTTTGAGAGAGACAAATTTGGGGATGGTGGTGGTGTGCAGAGATAGGGAGAGACTTACTGTCTTGGTTCCTGATAGTTTTCAAGTTCTTGGTTCATTCATCCATGCATCCACCCACTCTCCCATTCATTGAACAAACATGTACTGAGCATTTGCTCTGGACCAGGCCCTGATGTAGGCACTGGGGATATAATAAGTAAAAGAACTCTAATTCCTGCCCTCACGGAGCTTTACATTTTAATGGGTGTAGTAGTCCACCAAAGGGGTGCTGATGCAAAGTACCAGAAATCTGTTGGCCTTTATAAAGGGTATTTATTTGGGGTAAAAGCTTACAGTCCCAAGGTCGTAGAAAGTCCAGTTCAAGGTACCATAAGAGGTACTTTCTCACCAAAGTCAGCTGCCACATGTTGAAGCAAGATGGCAAGTGATCTCTCCCGGGTTTCAGCCTTCCCTCTGGGCTTCCTTTTTCTCTTGAGGCTCCGTGGGCCCAGCTTCTTCACTATCTCAGCTGCAGTCTGGCATGGCCGTAAGCGATCAGGCAGATGGTTCAGCTATCCCCGTGGTTTTAGCTGTTTGAGCCTTCTCCTTTCTGTCACATGGCAGGATCAAAATGACAGAGTTCTCTCCTCTGTGTGTCTGTCTGTCAGTGTGAGTGTCCATTTACATCAGACCTAGCAAGGGGGCAGGGACTCAACCTAAGTCAAAGTTACTGATGTAGTCAAATCAAAAAGCGGTAACTCTTTTTTTCCCAGGAGGTACCGGGGATTGAACCAGGCCCTCAAACATGGGAAGCAGCCACTTAACCACTTGAGCTACATCTGCTTCCCTCTAACTCAATCTTCACAGGTAATCTAATCAAAGACTCCTCAGCTGACGTTAATATAATCAAAGGGTATCACACCCAGAGAAATAGATCAATTTACAAACATAATCTTTCTGTTTTGGGGATTCATAAAATAAGCTTAAACTGCCACCAGGGGGGTAGACAGGCAATAAACCAGCATGTCAGGTGTTGATAAGTGCTTTGGAGAAGACTTAAGGTTGAAAACGAGTCTTGGAACAGGTATTGTTTTATAGAAGGTGGCCAGGGAAGGACTCTCATAAGATATTTGAGCAGAAACCTGAATAAAATATGTGGGTATTTTGGGGCATGAGCTAAGCAGAGGGAGCAGCAAGTATAAGACCCCAAAGGCTTTTGGCTAGAATTTTGCTAAAGTTTTGCAAAAGTTAACAATAGCTGTAATAATAATTGATCACTTACATGCTAGGAATTATTCAAAAGGCTTTAAATATATTGACTCCTTTAATCCTCACAACAACTTCATGGGGCAGGTATTATTATAATGCCCATTTGACAGAGGAGGAAACTGAGTCTCAGAGAAGTGAAAAAGTTGCTCAAGGCCACCCAGCTGGTAAGGCTAGTAAGTGGTGAGCCAGCATTGAATTTGGTCTGGCTCCAGTGCCCACTCAGCCTCTAAATGAAACCAATGAATACAGAGGGGAAAGGGTATCATCAGATAAACCTTCCATAAAAGCTGGAATCAGAGCAATCTGTGAATAGAGAAATGTGAGGCATGGGGAAAGGAAGAAAATAGCCTCAACCCCCAGCCCAGCTCTCCGTCACACAGAACCAGGCTCTGATGTTTCCAAGCAGTACCTGTCACCCTAGAAGTGCAGGTGAGCTGGCAGATGGGCTATGTTCAGAGTTAAATCTTGAACCAGTTTTCAGTGTACGCAGACCTGGAGTGTTCTCTACTTTTCTGACCCACCTCTCCTGCTGCTTCATTAACCTTCCCAGCCGTCCGGCATGTTTCCTGAATATTAGCTGGCTGACCCCTTGGTTCCATGTGCCCACAGCCCAGGTGTGGCCCTATCATCCTGGACACACCTGGGTACTTCCCTGGTGGGGCCCAGTCTGGCTATTTCCTGGTCCTATTCTAGAAGGGCTGGCTTGAGTCCTCCTCTCCCTCACACCTTGTTCTTGAGGTTAGTGGTGGCGTGACCTTCCTGAATCCAACCAACTGAATAATCAACAGACTTCTTTTGAGCACTAAATGTTTCTTCATCGTTATGTGGTGTTCTGCAGAGAAGAAACCAGAAACATTAGCTCTGGTTCTTGCTTTTAAGCAATTGAACATTTATTAGAAAGAGGAGGCTGTGGATGAGAAGCAAGTATTGGATAATGTGACTGTATGTCATGAATTACTAAGTTGCACAGCAATTCTATATAGTGCTGTAGGTCAGAGAGTAGACAAATCAGAGTGGCCTGGAGTAAATCACAAACTTTTGTCACAGTTGAGAGCGATATTGAACATCATCCTCATTTTCCAAAGGGGAAAGCAAAAGTGCCGAGAATGCAAGCTACTCGCTTGAGCTAAAACAGCAAATGGCAGGCAAGGCAAGGATGGGGCACTGGTTCTCCTAGCCCTGCCAAATGCTCTTTGCATGTAACTGCAATGCCTCCTCTCGGGGGAAGAAAGAGAGGGTCTTCTTGGAAGAAAGAGCTAATTAACCAAGGGGAAGTTTGCAGGAGAGAGGACACGGCAATAGGAAGGAGAAAGAAGGTCAAAGACAAGGAGGAGATAGAAGGAAAATCCATCCAGGAGAAAGACATGAGCAAAGGAACACACTCTTGGTCAAGCTCAGTGGCTTGGAGACTGTGAGTGTGAACTCTGCCCGGCTATTAAAGCAGTTAGTTAAGCAAGGTTCTAATCTTTTGAGAGTGTCTGTTTACCCATCCTGAAAATACTGGCAGCAAATAGCCCAGCTCACAGGACGACGGAGAGATGCTTATGGACAGCAAAGCTACTGAGACGTGAAGACACGCACTCCTGAGCCCCTGGATGAATCATTTCACGAAGAAGGCAATGAAAGCCTCGCCACTGGCATCATTTAATCTTCTCCTGGCAGGTTTTGACAGGCTTCACCAAGACTCTCCCAAAGGTTTCTCCTCTCCACAGGTCCAGACTCTTCCAGAGAGAGGAGCATGTGGGAGTCTGCAGAAATGGCTGCCTCCTCCATGTCGTTGCTGCATGTATTTATGGACTTGCAGCAGCTCTGGGAAGACAAAATGTGCTAACCTTGTTTCCCAAATATTTTTCTCTGTTTCTTAATGGCCTCATTTGATAGGATAATCTTACACATAGTTATGGCTCTGCTGAGAGGCTACGTGACGGTGATGCCAAAAACCACTGGAATGGGGGTTAGGAGAAACGAATTCTTGGCTCTTCCATGCACCAGCTGGGTGACCTGAGGCAAAAGGTTTAGCCTCTCTGAGCCTCAAACAGCTCAGACTAGATCATCTCTAAGGTCCGTTTTTATCCTAATGCTTTATAAGCCTAAGAAGACAACATGGTAAGAGGAAAAGAATGCATGTTCCAGGCTCAGGTGGGCCAAGATTCAGAATTCCAGCTCTGAGATTTATTATCCATGTGCCCTTGGGAAAGTTAGTTAATCACCTTGAGCCTCAATTTTTAAATATATAAAATAGAATCAGGTAAATAAAATAAAGTGCTTAGAATAATGCCAGATACATACATGCATTTAATTAATGTTGGTTCCTTTCGTTACTTTTTCCTTAATCTGTCTCTCTCAACCTAAGGAACCCCGCCAACGTGCATATAAAGCACACCTTCCTCCCTCCACCACCTCCCCATCACTCACCCTTCCCTTCCTTTCTTTTACGCACATGTCCTGAGCATTTCCAGTGTTCTAGGCCCAGAGCTAGGGACTAGAGAGACACAAATGGATATTATCTGGCTTGGGATGCTAAGCATGGTATAGGCCAGTGTGGGAAATTGTGGAAACAAAGAGATTCATCCCCAGAGGCTTCTGGGAATGCTTTGTGAAGGAGTCTGCATTTTAGCGGGTTTCTGATGGAAGGCTGGCTTTACAGAACTTCACGGGACATACACAGGGGTGCACATGTCCATGGGTGTGTGTGTGCAGGGGTGGCTTTGGCCACGGGATGGGGGAATGAGCCCAAGGATGCTTTACTGAGGCCAGAGGCCAGTAGGCTAGGGTAGGCTGGGGTAGGGCATTATGTTGTGAAGTTCCAATTAAATCGCGCCTGTTTCCCTGGGAGGGTAATGGTGTGCATTAGCACAGATGGATTTCTCAGCCTGGCCAGCCCAGGGAGCTTTATGCGGATCTCTGGAGTGCTGAACCACGTTATGGTGTCAGTGGTACCATATCGTGTTTGCAGAATGCATGTAGTTCCAGAAGGATAATGAGGGGCCTGCAGAACTATATTTGACTTCCCAGCTTTGCCCCTGCCTGGCCCTGAGTGACCTGTGTGGCCTTGAGCTCTGGGAGAGGTGAACTGATGGGTGTTTGTCCTGGCCTGAGGTTGGCAGGCATCATAACAAACCTGTAACCTTACCCAAGCTGGAGCACCGAATCTGAGCTGCGGGCTGAGCCAGCCGTTTCCCCTTCATGTGACATCTGAGCTCACCATTAAGTGGTAGTGACCTAAGGATCCAGGAGGGCAGCTTGGTCCAAGCCAGGAGGGGTTTGCTTTCCTGATGCCTTAGGCTTTGGTACCACCTGTGGACAGTTTGGCCCTGCCTCTCAGTTGGGTGCTGGGAGCTGTTCTTTTCTCCAGTTTAACTCTTTCCTCCACGATTCACACTGGGGCAGTCCCCGTTTTCTGGGAGAAGCTTTAAGTTGAAGGGTTTATGGATTTGGGTCCCCCCCCCCACTAATATGCTTTGTTACCTACCTGGATACAAGAGAGTTGATTAAAGAGAGGTAAAATCATTGCTTTGATAGAAACCCCTGTCCTGTACTTTTGCCTCTAAGTGATTGCCATTTTAAACCAGGAAAATATGTTTATTTGGTATATAGGAAGCATTGTTTTCTTCTTTATTTTTTGTGGTAAGAGTCAGTGGGCAATTTTTCTCTACCATGGAATAGTTTTGCTTCATCTGTGCTCAGAGGCAGTGGTGTTTCTGCTTCCAGCCAGAAGGCCGCGGGGAGGGGCGTGAAGCTCGGCTAACACAGCACCTGGAGCTGGAGCCACACCTGCAGACCCCAAGGTCTGCAGCTCGGTGATGGGAGTTGGGCTCCGAGATGGACGGCCCAGCTCTCCCGGGGCAGCAGATCGGATTTTCCTCTGAAAATGCATGCCAGCGAAATTGATAGTTTCTCTCAGCTTTCCTGACAGGTACAATTGTTGCCAGAAACAGAATAAAGAGACAATGCAAAATAGCTTCTCTAAGCTGCCTTTAATTGGCTCTTAAAGTCATTTTCCTCAGATGGATTAATCACACCAAGACACAGTGTGCTCGAACAGCTCATAAAACCTGTTTTTCCCTATCATTTTCCAGGGTGACAAGATACTCGGCACCACTCTTGATCCTTATGTGAAGTCCTGATATTAGATTTTATAGGGGCCAGCCAATGGGGTGCACATGTCCAAGATTTGGCACTCAAAGCCAGTGGACAGGTGTGGCCTAATCCCTGAGGCAGCGTGTCTTTATTTTCCAAAGCGCACACTCAATGCTTCCTGCTCTCAGAAAACGACAGACTCCCCCCCACCCCCCCAATTTTGTAGGTCCTGGCAGATGGTTGGCAGGTATTACGCAGACTCTTGCTCAGACCTCTGCAGAGCTTACCATTAAAATTCTATTTCCTATCCAAAGAAGCTTCTATATGAGTATTGATCTTTGTATCAGTTGCCATTTCAGTGTTGGAGGAGCATCCCAGGTGTGCCTGGGCCCCCTCTCCCCAAAGTTAGAGCTTTTGAAGAAATCCACTGGATGTGGCGATTCTTTTAAATTTGTTTTAAAGCTCGGTTACTTGGGGAGAAAGCCATGGAGGCTCAGCTTCTGTGAAGAATTTAAGGCTGAAATCAAATACAACTTGCACGAGTTAATCTTAAACACTTAATGGTATGCAAATTTGAGCTCCTGCTCATGTAAATCACTGTAATGAGAATTCTTTTAACCAGCCAGATCAAATTTTGCGGTTTTCCTCTTCTTGCTTCCTTATTTTCCAGTGTGAGTGACCTGCAGGCATGTGGAAAATTTCCCTGGGATTCCTGTGTGGAGGGGGTAGCTGCTGGAGGGCCAATGCAGAGAGTGGGAAGGAAACCAGGAAGGCTAGAGGGAGACCAGCAGGGCTGGAAGGCTTCCCTCACAAGGCTGCAATTTCTTCCTCCTCTGGCTGTGCAACACAGGTGGGGGCGTGGGTGCTGGATTCAGAGAGCCTGGGGCGAGTCTCAGTCTGTCACAAGCTCCATGGGCTCCAGTGAGCTTCTGAATGTTTCTGTGCCTCTGTTTTGCCATTTGTAAAGTGGGGATAATAATAGTGTCTTCCTCATGAAAGAAATGAAGCTTGTAAAGTGCACCGGGACCAGCATAGAGCAAGTGCCCAATAAATGTTAGCAGTGAAAACCCAAACAGAACACATTCTCCTGAAAAGCAAAAGATATTGGGTCCAATTCACTCAAGCCCAGGGTTTCCTGCTTCCAGGGAATTACAGGGTAGCATTTGCAGCTCTTCGAATCCTGTTTCAGTACCCAAGGTCAGGACAGGGAGCGGTAATGGAAATTGTAAATTTATTTATTCACTCATTTAACAAATATTTACTGAGCTCCTGCTCTGCCCCATGTGGTATGCACTAGGCTTTGGTCATATGGTGGGGACACACAATAGTGGCCCTTGCCATTATGGAATTTATAGAGAAGTGGGAGGAACACCATTTAGTAAAAAAAGAAATGAGCTGATCTCGAGAAGGAAACCAATAGGGGACTGTGACACAGCAGAGGGTACTCCTTTAGATTAGGCACTTGGGGAATGCCTCTTGTGCAGGTGGCAATCTGAAACTGGAATGATGAGAGGGCAGTAACCATGCAAAGGCCCTGGGGTGGGAAACAGCTTTCACAGTTCAAGAACAGAAAGTAGGCCAGTGAGGTGGCAGTGTAATTAGCAGTGAGCAGAGAATAACACGGAATGTCTTAAGTTTAAAGCATCGCTCTGGCTGCCAAGTGGATAATGGAGTTTTGAAGATAAGGGTACAAGTGGAAAAACCAGTTAAGCAACTGTGGAGTTAGTTAAGAGAAGTGGGTAGATTCTGAAGACATTCTAGAGATGGAAATTGCAGATGAAATTGCAAAGGAAGTATCAAATGTGTTATCCAGGTTTTTGGCTCACACAAATGAGTGGATGATGGTGCTCTTTACTGAGATGGGGACAACTGGAGAACAGGTTTGAGGGAAATTGGAAGTTCAATGTTGGACAGAGATTACGTTTGATGTGTCCTACGTGGTGACAGCATGGGTGTTTGGTGGTCAGGAAAGACCCTGGCCATGGGTATGGTATAAAGGAAGAGAGGAAGTGTAAGAAAGTTTGTTTCCAGAAAATAAGGGAAAGGGGGAGAGAGTAGATAAGGATCATAGACAGGGAAGAGCCAGGAGATAACACAGGAGAATGTTTGGTTATGTGGATTTTCAGGAACTAAAGCTGGAAGAAGGTGGTGATTGTGGCTTTCCCTCTTTCCTCAGCCTCCAGTACCTTCTGCCAACTGTGTGGGGGAGCCATGGATATCTGGGTCAGAAAGATTAAATACTTTTTGTATCAGTTATCTATTGCTGTATAACAAATTACCACAAATTCAGTGACTTAAAACAACACACGTTTCAGGATTCCTGGCGTGGATTAGCTAGGTTCTCTGCTCAGCATCTCATAAGGCTCTCATCAAGGTGTCAGCTGGGCTGTGTTCACATCTGGGGGCTAAACTAGGTAAGAACTCACTTCTGAGTTCACTCAGGTTATTGGCAGAATTCATTTCCTTGTGGCTGTAGAACTGAGGCTCCAACATACTGGCTGTTGGCTAGAGGCCACCCACGGTTCCTTGCCACATGGGCTTTTCCTATTTGGCTGCTTACTTCATGAAGCCAGCAAAGAGCATCTCTGGAGTGAGTCTGCTAGCGAGACAGAGTCATATGTAATATAATGTAATCACAGAAGTGATGTCTTATCACCCTTGGTTAGAAGCAAACCACACTTAAGGGGAGAGGATCACAGAAGGGCCTCAACACTAGGAAGTGGGGAGTATAGGGGACCATCTTAGAGCCTGCCTGCTACACCATTCCTTATGAGCTCCACTCCCAGTATCCTATAAGGGTTAAATCATGTTAACTTCCAAATCACCTTGGGAGGATATATGGAGTAATACCAAGGTCAACAAGGGTTGATCTTCTTGACCTTTCAAATCTCCCCATATATTTTCAGGTATTTAATAATTCTCTAAAATGAGATGATATATTTTGTTCTAGAAGGAAATATAAGACAAATTTCAAATGCATTCTGAGGTTACTCATGACTGAATTTAGTTACCCCAACAGGTCACCATTGTTCATGTTTAATGTCAGCTCATCATTTATTTGTACGGAATAGGAGATAGGAGTAGAAAAAAGGTCCCACTGAATGAAGTGTGGGGTAAAGATTAATAAAGGGGCCAGGGGGATTGTCTTTGTCAGGGCTCTTGTTCCCTCTTTACCAGACAGCCAAGCTGTGAGTAATAGTGTTTCAGCTCTGAGGTATTCTAAGTATAGGCAGTTCAGTAAAACTTCATCAGAACATCCCAGAAGGAAAATCCAATGTTCACCAAGTACTCCGTGTCCCAAGATAACTCCATCTGAAGCTGTTAATCAACTGTTTAACTGATAAAGAGAGCCTCCCATTGTAGTGAGCTTATGAGATTCTGACCTAGAAAGAGGAGAGAGGGAATTTGGAGACATCCCCTGAACCTCAAGATACTTCCTTTCTCCCCTAGAGGTTGCCCTAGATTTCACCAATTGTCCTTTACTGAATTGTAAGTTCTCATGAGGAAGAATTGCATCATGCTTTATTAGTCATTCACAACTCAGCATGAATGAATTTGCCATGTCCTTTCCTGAGAGTCTACAACTGCATGTGGAGTAAAGGGAATCTCAGATTTTAATGGCGGGAGAAAAGCTTTAAACATGAAAATGATCTTTATCCCTTTCCTGCTTTCAGATTTTCATTGGGCTCCCATCCCACATTATGCAAAATAAAACTACTTTATTTGGTCTGGGTTACCTCTGCAGCTTCATTGCCAGTGCTCCAGGACTTGTATACCAACCCTTCATCATATAAGACACTTCAAACTCTTACACAGTTATGCCTGTCACATGCTCTTTCTTCTGCTCCTCTATTCTCTTCAGTCTGGAATTCCTTGAGGTCCAGTTCTAGGGCCATATTCTTTGGGAAGCTTTCCCTGACTTCTCCAGGTGAAACAGGTTGCTTTCTTCATGGGACTCCCATACTGCAGCTGTCATTGTTAAATTACACTGGAAAAGGTTATATGCAGGTTTATCTCTCCTATGACTCTGTTTGAGCATGTATTATATACCAGACACTGGGCTACACATTTAAAATGCTTTACTCATTTAATCTCTAAAACCTTTTTTATTGTTATCTCTATTTTAGTGATGGAAAACTGAGGCACTGAGAACTTATGTAACTTGTTAAAAGTCATGCAACTAGAATTGGCAGAGCCTGGATTTGAACTTAAGTTGTCTGATTTCAGAGAGTTTGCTCTTAAGCTACTATGATATGGTATTATACATATGCCCTACTGTAGAACAATGATTAATATGTGTTTGTGGAAAGAGGGAATGAATGTGTCACAAGATGGAGGATGGCCTCACCCTTATAGTCCCTCCCCAGTGGAGCCATGCTCTGTCTGGTTTGACATTTGCTTCCTGTAGTCCTGGTTTGCAATCTCCATAACCTTCACTGAAGGAGAAAGAGGCATCCAGACTTATAGCCTTGATGGTTGATATCTCTATTTCTCCTCTGCCCTACTCTGAGTAGTCTGACCTGAGGAGCCCTTGGTTCCGTGTATTTGTGACCTGATACTCAGCTTTGGGGACCAGAAGCCATGAGCCTCTGGGCAGGCCTGGCTACAGGGGCCTGATGGACATTCTATACCTGTCAGCACTCCAAATCTGGCCACTGATGGGACTAGGCTGGGTGGAAGGGTAGGGATTGTCCTGGCCCTCCCTGAAGAACTTTGTTAGGTGTCCATGGCAACAAACCCAAAAGTAGATGCTGAGTAGATAGTCAGCCCTCTCCCTTGTAGGGCCAAGGATATGGTGACCTCTGAGTTGCCACTTGCTGACAAGGCTGACAAGGCATATTGATACGTATGCTTGCCCAGAGGTAGGGCTCTGCCTTTCCCTGGGGGTCACTGGAACCCAACATTTACTGCCAACTACTATGTGCCTGGCACTGTGCTGGGTATGAGGGATATGGTGGTCTTCCCTAGCCCTTGAAAGACTTAGAGTCTAGTGACAGAGGTATCCACTTGAATGAATTACTGTGATATATTACAGTCAGTACTATGTTACAGTCAGAAGAATGAGTGAGGGATCTTCGGAGACATCAGGAAAGGGCTTAGCACTCCCTCTTAAAGAGGAGAAAATGTTATTCACAAGGAATAAGTGTAGGAAAAGTATTGAAAAAGTAGGCAGCATAGTAAGTTGGGAAGACACTGAGCTGGGAGTCAGTAGATTTGATTCTAGTTTCAGTTCCGCTATAATTATCTGTGTGCTTTGGGAAAGTCATTTTTTCCCCATGGATTCCCTTTTATATTTTAATTCAGAAACGTGGACCACATAGTATCCAAATGTTCTTCTAATAACAGATTCTACAATTTTCACAATGCAATAAGTAAAAAAAAAATATATTAGACATGTATAGAAATGGAGAAATGTATTCTATAGCCAAGAAAAAAAGCAGTCAATAGAAAATGCTAACTCTGAGGAATTAGCAGACAAGGACCTGAAAGCATCTATTTTAAAATATGTTCAATAACTTAAAGAAAAATATGGTCATAATGAATAAACTGATGGGTAATAGCAATAGAGAAATGGAAACAAAAAATAGAATTCAATGGATATTGTAGAACTGAAAATTATAATACTTTAAAAAATTTACTGGATGGGCTTCATAGCACATTAGAGATGGCAGGTAAGTGGACTTGAAAAGTTTATAGAAATTATTTGATTTGAAGAACAGAAGGGAAAAAAAGCTTGAAAAAAGTAATGAACAGAACTTCAGGAGCAGTGGTACAATATGAAGAGGTCTAACATATATTTGAGTCCAAGAAAGAGAGGGGAAAGAATGAGGACGAAACAATATTTGAAAAATAGTGGCTGAAAATATGAGAAATTTGGTGAAAAACGTAAACTTACACATCCAAGGAATCAAGTAGAATAAATGCAAGGAAAGCCACACCCAGGTACTTCATATAAATATGCTAAAAGTCAAAGATAAAAAAAGAAATCTTAAGAGCAGCCAGAGAAAAAACACCTCCTCATACACCATTTACTAACATCACTTCAAAAACAGTAGAGGCAAGAAGGAAATAGAAATACATCTTTAAGGTGCTGAAAGAATAACAAAGTTGCCAACCTAGAATCCCAGAATTCTATAGTCTCCAAAAATGATGGCACAGTAAAGACATTTTCAGATAAATAAAAATTGAGGGAATTTGTTGCCAGTAGATCACAACTACAAGAAATGCTAAAGGAAAATGATTCCAAATACAAATTCAGATCTATAGGAAGGACTGATGAGCACTGAGGATGGTAAAAATGTGAATAAATTTAAAAGACTAGTTCTTCTTCTCTTAATTTTTTAAATAGACATTAAACTGTAGTAAGCTCAATTAATATTGTTTTGTGTGGGGGTTTATAACAAACATAGTTGTAGTATATATGACAACAATATCAAAAAGACAGGCAGGGGAAGGTGAATGGAACTATTCTCCTGCATGGTTCTTATATTTTACATGAAGTGGTAGTATATAGACTCCAACCAAATTGTAATAATTTAATGCAATCCTTTAGTGAGAAAACACTAAAACTTAATGTGGTGATGAAGAACTAAAAACCCAATAGCAGAATTAAAATGTAATACTAAAAAGTATTAGATTAACTCAAAACAAGGCAGGAAAGGAGGAAGAGTGGAATGACAAATAAATGAGACAAATAGAAAAACAATAGCAAAGTTGTAGAGCTAAACCCAACCATATCAATTTTTACATTAGATGTAAATTAATTAACCCCCCGATTAACAGGCAGAGATTGTCGGACTGGATTAAAAAAGCAAGACCCCACTATAGTCATTCTGCAAGAAATGACTTTAAATGTAAGACCCAGATAGATTGAAAGTCAAAGGATGGAAAAAGATACAGCATGAAAACCATAAGCATACTAAAGCCAGAGTGGCTATAAGAATATCAGACAAAACAGACTTTAAGACAAAAAATATTACTAAAGCTAAAGGGAGACATTTCATTATGATAAAAGTATCAATTCATCAGGAGGATCTAACAGCAATAAATGTGTATTTGCCTAATAAGAGTGCTTAAAGATTATATACTAGGTCTAAAATTGAGACTCAATATATTTCCAAAGATTGAAATCTTACAGAATATGTTGTTCTTTGTCCAAAATGTAATTAAACTGGAAGTTAATATTAATAGATAATCTAGTAAAGCCCCAATATTTGTATTTTAAACAACACACTTCTAAATAACCCATATGTCAAATATTAGAAAATATTTTGAACTGAGTGATAATGAGCACAGACATGGACATTTGTGGGATGCAGCTAAAGCAACACAGAAGGGGAGAGTTATAGCTTTATATGCTTACATTAGAAAAGAAGGAGAATTTAAAATCAGTCATCTAAGTTACTACCTTAAGAAGCTAGGAAAAAAAAAAAACCAATTTAAATCCTAATTAAGTAAAAAGTACAATGAAGGGCATGATACAGAGCAGAAATTAATGAACTAAAAATATAGAAAGATCATAGTATAGAATTATTTGCCCTTATCATTCTCCGATAAAAATAATTCAGTTTGACTCATGTATTTGCTACTTGGATCAAAGATTCCTTCTGTGGTAATAATGACCCATTGGGGTTCTGGATAACTTAATAAGAATCTGACAGGGATTTGAATGATTTTTAAAAATGCTTGTTAGTGTTTCCTAACAAAAAACAGAATAGACAAAGAAACAAGCAATGCCATTTTAAAGCAAGTCTTGCATGATTTACAAGAAATTTCTTGTGAAACACAGAATAACACACTCTTCTCCTAGAATGAGCTCCTTTCTAGTTATAATTCAATCAGTCTGCACTGGGTGGCAAAGGTGTAAGGGGCTTGGGGGTGATGGTGGTGGTATGTAGTAAGGGTGATGGCATGGTGAAGAACATTGAGAAAGAGGGAAACTCTGCTCACTGTTCTAGGAAAGCCTATCTCCTTGTGAGTCTTTCGTAACCCTTCTCTCTCCATGTGTCCTGAAGGATGTGAGCTTAGCTGCACATCAAGCAGGAGGAAGGGAAGATCATTCTAAGACAAGTACAGGAGAATGAGTTATCACCTGGACACTGTGTCATAGGTCAGAATTTATAAGAAAAGGCAGGGTGATGAGCGGTGTCAGTCTTGGACAGGTATGACTAAAGATTCCGATAATTACAATGGGGCAGTGGTGGTGAAGAATGCTCTCCCAATGCCAACTGAAGCCATTCTATTTTTATGGAGCCCCAAATTTATGTCAGGAATGAGTCCACTGTAACATGCCAATCTACAGAATTCGACAAGAATGCTTGTCCACCTGTTTTGTCCACTCTGGGTCCCAGAATCTGATGGCAAGTTATGAAGTCGTCCAGGTATGATAATATTTGACTAGTCCTTTGAGTGTTTGTGTGTAGTGAACAATGACCACATTCACTTTCAGTTGAGAATATGCAATTTATAAGGCATAGTTGTATATAACACATTTTAAAGGGTAGAGAGTAGGTAGGCAGTTTTTCTCCTAGCCAGACCATCTGGAAGCAGTCTTGATTCTGGTGCTGCCCAGGGAAGCCCCCTCTGCCCATTCTGTTGTGTCTTCTGTTGCTCTTGACACAAGGTCTGGTATAGCGGCTGAGATGGCTATGCTGCTTCTGTACTTCTTGCTCAAGGAACAAAATACCCAGGGTTGATCAGGCCATGCTTTCTGCAGCCTGGGCTTCCTTTGAACTTGCTGCACAGGCCACTGGCCCTGGTAGGTGATATTGCAGCTCTCTGTGTCTCCAATCTGAATGATGCTGACTTTTTTCCTGCATCTTCTTTGTTTTGTCTAGTATCTCAGCTCAGGCAGCTGCAAGCTTTCCGTGGAAGCTGCAATTGCACATGTGCTCTGTGGTCATAGAATTTTGTTTCAGAGATGCTTGGTAAGCACAAAACTTCGAGTTTGAACTCAAAACAGCTTCTCTCATTGGGCAGAAATATGGATGTCACATTGCTTTCTCCACCCAGTACCTGCAATTTAGCAGGAATCCAGGTCAAGACTGCTTGATAATTTCCTGTCCACTCATTGCTTTATATTAGTCACTTCTCTCCATATTGGTTCATTTAATGCTCCCACCAGCTATTTGAGGAAGATATTATTAAGTCTGTGACAATGATAATAGTAATCCTAATAATACCAGTTAGGACTGCATTTATTGTTTACTACATGACAATCGCTGTGCTACGAACATTATGTTGCTCCAATTAATCCTTCCAGCAACCCTATGATGTAGGCATTATCCTTCCCCATTTAACAGATGAGAAAACCAAGGCACAGAGAGCTTAGGTAACTTTCCCAAAGCCACATAACTAATAAGCAAGGGAACAAAATTTGAGCCAAGGTGTTCTATGTTCAGAGAGGAGAGGGGGACTTGGCAGAAGGAATCGTCCCATGTACAATGGTGGAGGAACTCTCTCTCTCATGCCATGTTTTTCCTTCTGCCTGAGTTACCTGCAGTCCAGAGTACCTAAGTTACCACTTCTTTCGAGGCCCAGCTGAGACTCCTGGAGGCCGCACGCCCATCCTCACTGCAGAGTATGCTTGCCCGCTATCTCCATTCTTCTCTATTCCCAGGAAAGAAATCTCTTTGTCATTTATGAGTTTAGTTCCTTTGCATAGTTCCCCTTCCAGGTACTTTGTACCTCCAGCCTTCCCATGGAGGCTGTGGTGGATTGTATTAGGTACCCCAATTTAGACATGTTCTGAATCTGCACCCCGTGGGTATGAACCCACTGTAAATAGGATCTCTTGAAGATGTTATTTTTAGTTTATAGCGTGGCTCAACTGCATGAGGTAAGTCTTAATTACTGGATTACTGGAGGTCTTATAAAGAGAAGGAAATCAGAAGCCAGAGGAAAAGAAAGCCATGGGGAGGAGCCGGGAGCTGGAAGTCGAAAGTTAATGGAACCTGAAAGAGGAAAAAGAAGACTTGGCCATGTGAGTGAGGCAGTGATAGAAGCCATGGAACCCCAAGGGTCCCTGGCAGCCAGCACCAGCATTTTACAGACTTTGGGCAGAAAGCATCGCCCAAAATGTTGACTCCTCACTTTTGGACTTCTCCTAGTCTCAAAACCATGAATCAATAAATTCCCATTGGTTAAGCCAACCCATTCTGTGGTTTGTCATAGCAACCTGGCAAAACACTAAGACAGAGGCTGGTGGATCCAGCGTTAAATCCCAGCATTAAATTCTTCACCTACATGACCCTTAATTTCCTCATCTGAAAACAGGAATTAGATCTTACTCAGAGGTTAGTATGAGGATTAAATTAGCTAATGTACACAAAACAGCAGCTCTTGTTCACAGATTTCCTTGCCTCTCCTCCATCCCTTTAGGAATTTCATGCATTAGGAAAAGGTGGAAGAAATCTCTTGGGGGGGCAAAGGAGGGCAAAGGATATCCCTGATATCATATAGGCAAGGTGGCTTCGGTGGTAGAGGTTACAGTGTGTGTGTGTGTATGTGCGTGTACACGCATGCACGTGTGTGTGTGCTGGAGACGGGCCAGAAATTCATACAAAGGGAAATATGAAGAAAACCAGGCCAGGAAATGGAAAGGTTCAAGAAAGTAACATTACATGCAAATTACAAGTATAGATATTCTGGCCACATGTGTACTTGGGTAAATCTTTATACTTAAATTGTATGCGTAGGAAAGGGGTATTAGCTATTATTTGAATGAAATTTGGTCTCATTAGCAGATTAGAGAGATTATCTAAATTAAATACAGACAGGCAGCATGGAGTAAAATGATCCTTCCATGATTTTAGTTCTTGAACTCCCTGCCTCTTGATTTTTACCATGTCTGGGTGCCATGTGTCCTATCACTCACTTAATATTTTTCTTTACATCGACTCGCTTTTAAAGTTTAAACTTCATCTTGAGAAATGATATCCCAGAAAACATGATTTTATTGTTGTAAGTATAAATATATATATAAGTATTTCTAATAGAGATTGAAAGCAAAGGTATCTATTGAAATTTAAGCTGTTTGTCTGGGTTGCACATAAGTCATCTCGTGTGCCACCTGTGAGAGTGAGCCCCATCCTGGTGAGCTCGTTAGAAAGAAGACGCAGATCTAGCTTTGCTATTTCCTGGCTGTTGGGGACTAGGGCAAGTGAGCATCTCTCTATGTCTTTCTCTTCACCTCATCAAGCAGCCCAGCTCAGGGCTCATCAAAAGCCATCCAATCCTGGAATCTCACCTACAACCTTCCCAACTAAGTGGTTTTTCAGCAGCACTAGGTACCCTGGGTGTTAGCAAATAGCCTGGGCAATCTCAGGATTGTTCTGCGAGTTGAGCAGGACCAGGCTCGCCTCTGTTGTGGTTGTGACACTTCTATTACTGACGCCCATAATAACAAGCCCCACAGCTCTCGTTAACAGGCACTTCCTCTTTCCCAGGCTCTGTGTTGAGCCCCTGCACAGGCGAGATCTGAGTTCAGCTCCGCGGCAATCCTGGTTCCCGAGGCAGCATTTATCCCTGTTTTACAGGTGATAATATTGGGTTGAAAAGACACCTTGGGGATGTGAGGTCATGCTGAAAACTGTGTAGCTCTCCCCGCTGGCTAAACCCCCAAGTCTTTTCCACATTCAGTACTGTTGAGCCGAGTCTCCCCCACCTTGTTCTTGCAGAGTTGGTGTCGAGGTCCCAGGGGAAGAACTTCTATTTGGCTCTGTTATATTTTGTCCTGGAGGATCTGGTCCCTCACTCAAAGCTGCTGAAATCATTTTGGATCCCAAGTATGTCATCTGGCATATTTCTCTCCTTCTCACCTGGGTGGCATCAGAAAATCTGATAAGCATTCAGCCTTTATTCTCATCTAAGTCATTGGTAAAAATGTTGACTAGGGAAGAGTCAGGAGACTGAGTTCTTCTGATGCTATTAGGAATCTCCCTATACATTAGTGTCAGTTTATTCATCGCCATCTTTTGAGTCCTGGGCATTCTACTAGCTATTGAGTCCTCCTAACTGTGCAGACCTGCACACTTTCTCCATCTTATCCACAAGGCACCGAGAGAGTCTTGGGCTTAGGTTATGGGATGAGAGGGCAAGTATCTGTAGATTACACTGTGTGTCTTCCTTTGAAGCTAGTGGACTGAGTTCTATGCCAGGTTTCAGCTTGGATCTACTCTGTGGCATCCCTAAATGCTTCCTTTGAAAGATAGGATGTGAAGCAAGCGGAAGGCCTTTTACTGTCTTACAAAGCAGCCTCTTCCCTGGCCTGCCCTAGGAGATGACCTTCCCCACGGGGCTTAACGAGCCCTCACTTCACTGTACGCTGGGCAAGTTATTGCCATTGCCCAGGAGGATTCCAAGCTTGGGCCCCAGCTTCTGACTTTCAGCGCAGTCCCGGCTGACATTCAAATGTTAATTGGGGAAGAGCACACGAAGCCACTATCACCCATTTTGGACTTGAGCTTAAATTAATTAGTCAGCTAACAGAAGCACACTACCATAAAGATCGGACTCAGGACAGAAGGAGTTTGGATGGGAGCACAGGATTGAAGGAGGGTTCCCCTGGGAGGGGTGCTGGCTGGCTGGGGTGACCACAGGGCTCTGGCAGGGTGTGCACATTGAGGGGTAAGGGAGGAGCACGCTGAAAGTGCTGCGGAGAGCTGAAAACAGGCAAGATGTGGGCCCTAATTCTGTGAGAGAATCAGAGAACCCAAACCAACACATTGCTCCTTGTCTGGCCTCCGCGTGTATCCAGTGGGCCGTGGGCGGTGACTCTCTGGAGGGTGACTGTTTGCCAGGGGTGATGGTGAAGGGCAGCCAAGCTGGGCATGTGAGGCAGGTGAGCTGCCAGAGCAAGGGCAGCCCCTGCTTGCCTTTCTCCACAAGGGGCTTGCTGAAAACCAGACTCCTGGTTCTGGAATGGGGAGAGGTGCCCATCTGCTAACTAGAAGACAGTGAGCCCTTTCTATAGAGCTTTTTCACTTCACCTCTGTCCTGAGCAATTCCTAGGCTCCCTTTAAAATGGGGGCATGACTTCAATGCTAGCATGAGTGCGTGTGACCTCAGTGCCTTTAGCTCTGTCCTCATAGGCCACTTTATGAATTCTCACTACAGGGGTGGTTTTTTCTTTTAACTACTCTGGATGTTTCTGATGCTCTCTGGGTGGGTACAAGGGCTCCCTAAACTCCGCAGCCCCCTCGGCGTGTGGCTGAGTCTCTGTGGTGAACCTCATTGAGCTCATCTCTCCAATTTCAAGACCAAAATTGTGCTTCGGGTCTGTAGGGTACTGGTCCTAGGTCAAAAATTGTCAAACTTATCGACTTAAGCAGGCTGTTCCTAATGTCATCAGTATAGTAAAAATCAGGGCTTCCCCTACTTTTATCCTGTTGTAATTTTGTTAAAAAGCTATGAGTCCCTGGGCGGGGCCGGGGGTGCGATGTCCTTAAAAAAAATGTAGATTCTTCTGATTCCGTACTACTGGGCTGGGACCTAACAAGCTTCCAGGGCGTGCCACTGACCACCACCATGCTTTGAGAAGCGGGGATCTGTAGGCCGACCGGGCACCTGGATGTTGAAATAGGGAGGACTCTTCTCACACATGCACAGCAAAAGGCAAAGAAAGGGGTAATAGACCCTACACAGTCTGCAGGAAATGCAAACAGGACGTCCCTCAGGCAGAGGATGGGGCTGCAGCTGGACTCTCAGCTCCCTACCCACCCCACGTCACTCTAACCAATAGGCTTGCGGCAGTGAGGGGCAGGATAGCCTAAGGGTTAGCGCTGGCGCTGCCAGCTTGCCTGTTTGAGGCCTGGCATACGCTTCTCAGCTCTGTGTTCTTTGACTTGTGGCTTAACATCTCTGTGCCCCGTTTTTTTCATTTATAAAACGGAGGTGGGGTGGGGTGGTAATCAGAACCCCTACTCTGTGGGTTATCGTGCAAGCTGAAGTGCTGACGTGTGCTACAACATGGGTGAGCCTCGAAGACATCAGTTGAATGACATAAGTCAGGCAACAAAGGGCACATATTGTATGATTCCACTTATATGAAATACCTATAACAACTAAATTCACAAAGAATAGATTACAGGCTCCCAGGGGCTGGGTGAGGGTTCAGGATGAGGAGATATTGCTTACAGGGTACAGTTTCCATTTGGGGTAATGAAAAACTTTTGGTAATGGATGGTGGTGATGGTAGCACAATATTGTGAATGAATACTGCTTCATTGCTCTCTTGAAAGTGGTTAAAATGGAAGATTTTGAGTTGTATATACATTAACATGATTAGAAAAAAATTACAAAAGGCACCTGGTCCATAGAAAATGTTGAGAGCAATTCTTCTCAGCAGAGTTCCTGTCCCTAAGTCTGGGACCTCAGGGGGCCCCGGGCTGCTGTGCCCGGCTTTGCCACGGTTGTGCAAGCACTCTTGGGTCTCCTATTACCCAGGAGCTGGCAACAGATCAAAATAAAAGGGGGGAAAGCGGGGAGGGCCGAGCGAGCCTCTGGAGGGAGTCTGATCGGGTCAGCTGGGAATGCCTGTCAGCCGTCCAGTCCGGGGTGCCTTCTCCTCCGCCTGGCTCCGCGCGGGCCTGGAGGTGGGTGAGTGACTCACGCTGTCGCCCTCCCCACCCCCACGCCCAAATTTTGAGCCCTGCCCAGAGCCAGCCGGGCCTCACCTAATCCCCACAGTGGGAGTCTGGGGGCATCCGTGTCTGTGCTGAGGTCTAGGGTTGCACCGCTGTGACTTCACACTCGGCAGCATGTGCAGCTGAGGCCTCCGGGCAGCAGTCTCCTGCGAGGTGGGCAGGAAGGTCAGCTTGGCCGCCGCTGCCTCTTCAGCCCGGATCTGGCCGCAGACGGGCGGTGAGGGGATGGCTGAACAAGAAGCCAGTGGGCTGCAGGTCCTGCTGCGCACGCTTCAGGTAGGAAGAGGCCGAGCTGGTGCAGAGTGTGGCTGCCAGGGCCCCTGCCCAGGCCAGTCCTGCCTTGGAGCTATGCTCACGCTGTCCCCTGTGGCAGTCAGTGACCCGTTTGCTAATCAACAGTAGAACAGGAATCAGCAGCAGCTCTCACCTTGAAGCTGACCTAAGTGATGCTATGGCATTTAAATACTAAATACGATGATGTTGATGATTGCTCTGCTTAAATTATTGAACCTGGTGGGATTAGAGGCTCAGGCTGAAAGATCCAGGTTTGCTTGAGATGGGAAACATGGAGAAAATACATGCCTGGCAAACAAAGGAGCCCTGCTAAAGCTCTCCCTGGACAAGGCAGGAGTGTTTGGAACTGCCTAGGAGGAAGGAGTAGCAGGGGGGAGCACTCCTCTGGGCTCTTCCTGCTAAGTGGCTATCTACTGGTTCTCAAAGAGTGGTCTGCTTCAGAATTGCCTGGGATGCCCACTAATAATGCATACTCCCAGGCAGGATTTGGTCAGAAGGAATATGAATCACCAGGGGAAGGGACCTGGGAGTCTGTAGCCGCCCTGGGCAATTCTATTCACTTGTAATTTTGAGACTCCTTGTTGTATAGCAGTGGCCTGCAAACTTGTCTGCACATTGAAATCACCTGGAGTATGTTAAAAAAAAAAAATTCCCAAAGATTCTGATTTAATTGGCCTGGAGAGCAATGGGTGCACTGGAAGTTTGAAAACTCTCCCAGTGGTCCCTGTGTGCAGCCAAAGTTGAGGACCACTCCTCTGTAGACTTAGGAAGATACTTGTGCTTAATTGGATTCAGAGAATGCCAGAGCTCAATGAAGCCCAAGGGGGTCTTCCACCCCAGGATTTTAAACTTGAAGTCCATGGACAGGGGTCACAAGGTGAGGGGCTTCCAAGGGTCCAGGATCCTCATCCCCTGATTTAGAATGCAAACTTTTTGCACCTATGTTTTTTCCTGCTATAGAAAACTTTCCCTCTAACTCTTAAGGAAGTCTATGTCCCTAAAAAATTTTAGAACCAGCAAGAACAACCTTTCAGTCTACAGATTGAGAAACTGAGTGTTGGAAGTGAAATAGGCAACGTAACTACTTAGTAGGGGAGCAAGCAGTAGCACTAAGGAGTTCTGCTATCCAGCAGTTGACTTAGTGTCTTTTGACCCATTCTATCAGATGCAGAGAAGGCAAGAATGCATGCTGGGCCAGGGGTTTTGGCGTGGGGAGTAGACCTCAAAGTGAATTTGCAAACTAGCCTAAGAAGATTTCGTTCACCTAGATTTACATGATTTAACAATCTGGTGCAATAAGTGAACTTTTTGAGCAGTTATATGGAAACTTTAGTTAACTGTGATTCAAACAACTGAAAGCAGATTTTTTTTGGAATAAACAGATTTTTCCTCATACTAGCTGTTTGGGAAAAGAGGAAAATACAAAGCTGGCATTTAGGGTGTCAGTAAAAATGAATTTCCTGACATTGGCCTGGGAGTAATTGCAGGTTGAGCTCAAGCTTCCGTATTACCAGCAGTGGAATTGGTATTTAACGTGATCATTCTGAGGCCCTGAAAAATTTTCAATCATCAAAGAAAGATTTAATTATGTTCAGTATATCCTACTTAGTTACCAATTACCTAGAACATTAATATGGCTGGAACATGCTTCCCCATGCGTGCTACAGTTGAGTCTGCCTTCTCACAGTTCCCCCTTGAACCCTGTTTCTAGCTCAACAGTAGCAGTCTTTATAAAGTATAGTATTTTCTATACTTTATAAAGAAAATCCAGAGCAGGTCTGCCCTGTCCTCACCCATTGGGCTCAAACTAGGAGACCCCTCAGACTTTCTGAGAAGAGGAAGCTGAAACACTTTAGATTGGTGAACCTAAAGGTCTTACCCTTTCAAACCTCTCCCCTTTCCCTTGTACACAAGGGTGACAGAAAGCTTCACGTCATTTCCCACAGCTCTGGGGAGGACAGCGGGTATCCTTGAATGGAATGTGATCTCAGTTAAGAACCCCCCATGTCTTCCAGGAGTGCCACAGAAAGTTGCCAAGGAAAGGGAGAAAGAGAACAGAGGCCTTGAAAGAGTAAGCACAGAGAATTCAAAATGTCTCCCCAATATGAGCGCAGAAGAGAACATCCCCACATCTGCCTCCTCAGAGCCATAGTGATGGGATATACTGTCACCAAGAAATAGCAGTTTTCTGCCTATTATCTTTTCCCGTGTGAATGGGAAAGAGGTAAACGATAGAAACACAGCCTCATCTTTGTCCTGAAGTTATGAGAATCAGATTTCTGCGCAGTCATTTTCTAAGTCCCTGGCCTTTACAGCTGGGCTTGAAGGCAGGACATCACACTGACTTGTGTGGGCCTGGGTGGAGGGAGGCAGCCCAGAGCGGTGGGGCGAGCCTAGGCGAGAGGCAGAAAGGGCTGGCTCCAGTCCCATTTCTGGCACTTACCAGCTGATTATCCTTAGGCAAGTCCCCTGACCTCTCTGAGCCTCCCTGTATCTGTAAAATGGGGAAAATAAAAATACTTTTCTCAGTGCTTTGTGTGAGGATTAAGAGAATATGTTTGAAAGCGCTTGTAAACTATGAGCAGCTGTTCAAATGACTGTGGTTTTAATGATTTCCCTAGCCGAGTGCACAGTGGAGAGGCTGGAAACACTTGCCTACACTTTTCATCAACCTGCCCCGCTTTTCTCCCAGGTGGACTCCAATATACTTGGAAAAAAAGGAAGGTGTCTCATTCTGCCCCGCTCTCATCTCACCATGTGGTTTGAGCTAATGGGGAAGATGGGGCACTGCCAGCGTAGCAGGCTATGGGCTCTGCACCAGCTCTGACACTATGAGCCTTCAACCAGCGACACTCCACAAAATGCCAATTAAGAACCTTTACTGAAACATGAAAAATGTATACTTACTCAGTCGTCTTTGGCATGTATTGAGCTGTGATATGGGCACATTTTTGCTGTCTGCATTTGTACTTTATTATTTTAGGTTATAGCTGCTCGAATGAGATCTCAGGTCTGCATCTTTGCCAAAATGTGCAGACCTAACTCCTTTTCTCATCTTAGGCTCCAAGAACATCATCTATTATGGATTGTGAACTAGGCTGCAGGACGTTCAGCTTCCTGTCTCAAGTTAGAATTGAGCTTAGATAATAGCAAAGCTGGACTCGGGTGACCATTCCCCTTTTCCCACTGCACTTAATCCTGTAAGGATTAATTCCAAGACAACAGGTGCTTTCAGCCCTTTGGCTAGAAAGAGGGGCTGGATGGATAACTGATGACTGATATGTTTCATTCATAGTGCCTGGGAGTTTTGCTTCAAAAACATGTGCTTGAAAATGGTTCTTATAGAACTCTCCACGGAGGATGTGAAAGTATTCATCTATTGTACATCCATGAGGCCTGGTGGAGAGGAAACTGAGATTTCCCCTTGGGCAAAAGCAGAAGAGTTTGAACAAATCAAGAGAATCCTTTTCCTGTTAGATAGCAAATGCTGTGTAGACTTTCCAAAGCTTTAGGATGTCTCCTTTTGGTGAGGTTTAAGGTGTTCTCAGTTTGTTAGAGACTCCTACTTCACCCACGATACAAACATGACCAACTGAAATCTGTTTTAATTTCAAGCATCGGTAAAAGCAAAGAAAAAGAAAAACCCCTTAAGGAGGAGTGCCAAGTTAAAAAGGGACAGAATTGGCAGCAAATAGCATCTGTCAGTATCTAAGGAATGATTTTGTGCCAGTCAAACTGGTGAGTGTGGGGGCGGGGCCTGTAGGCGTGTGCTGAGCCCAAAGCAGGGAGAAGTCTTATTTGGTGTTGGTTTTCAAGTCCCTGTTGTGTTCACAGTTTCTTAAATTCCCTGGAATTAGAGAATGGAGAAAATGGACAGGGTCTGCTTTGTGCCAAGCTTTCATACCCGTTACCTAATTTGACATTCCCTTGGCACCTGTGAAGGAGACATGGCTGTCCTCCTGCCTTATAGGTAAAAACACTGAGGCTCAAGGGAAGGCTAAGCTGCTCATAGCTTAATGTCACAAAACCGAGTGAATCCCTAGAGGAGGGCTGCGAAGCAGGGCTTGTCGCTCCAAAGTCTTCCCACTAATCTAGGTGGTTTGCATGACCTAGGGAATGCCTGCACATTTTTTGTTTTGACAGCATTCTTTGGCCAGATTGAATTTGAAGATTGAGGGTATATGAATCCTCTACAATAGAGGGAGGTTTATTTAGAACTAAAAATCATCTTTCACATCCTAATTCTGTTTGAGGATAAAGAACTCTTGATTAAAAATGGTAACACTTTGATTTGGGTCAATTTGATATTTTCAACATTCATCCCTCCATTCCTCCCTCCCTCCATCCCTTCATTCAACCATCCCTGCTTCCTTCCATTCCTGCCTACCTTCTTCCCTTCCTCTCTTCATCTGTCTGTCCATCCATTAGTCTGTCCGTCTGTCCATCCATCCATCCATCCATCCATCCATCCATCCATCCATCCACATTTAACCAAAGCTTTCTATGTACTAGAAGAGATTCAGAGAAGACTATTGGGTAGTCCAATAGGAAGAACAAGGTCTTTGGATCTTGGCTTAGTCACTTAAAGCTTGTGGGACTCAAGAAAAACCATTTAACCTCTCTTTATTGAAATATCTTCA